>PVJH01012760.1:0-63026 GCA_004026705.1 Nesogale talazaci
AATGCTACGGGAGGGGAAGGGCCTAGATAAGAAGCAGCGTCTGGGCCAGATTAAAAACAAACATGACGGCCTCCAGTAGAGGCTGTAAAAAGAAGGCAGAAGGAAAAAATCAGAGATTGCAGAACTTTTGTTTTCTCCTTTCAGAACAACTTCTCAGAAGTTATCCTTCTGTCAGCAAATCCTAGGTCATGTGTACAACAGCTTCCACCCGAACCCAGAATAGAAAGGATAAGTGGGGAGGACTCCAGGCCAGTTGCAACAAGAAGCAGAGTTTCCAGTGGGCAGAAGAGAGGGCATCCGGTACTGCTGGATACTGAACCATACCCATACAGAAGAGGCTAGTTCTGAGCCGTCCCTGGAATGGGAACGTTATATGACTCTAGTCTAAGGATAAGAACAATGCAGTTAGGCCTGCCTTTCCCAGGTATTGTGTTTCCTGGAAGATAACTTATATAACACCCTGGGATGGTATTAATAAGTCTAATTAACACAATTCATCACTAACTCCCTAGTTAGTGGAGGCATCCAGCATACATCTCCCCTGTTATTACAAAGTTCCTGCTTTTGTGTGGGTTTGACCCAGTTTAAAGTTACTTAAGTTTGGGGAATGAGGCCATCTTTGCTTCCAGGTCGCCCTTCTGATGCTGGGGATGTTCCAGCTGCAATCTCTCTGGATGCCTCCCTCCCCCTGGACCACAGGAGGAGGCCCCAGCGGCCTCAGCAATTTTTTTTGCCTACTTTGCTTACTCAGAAACTTTTGGTCTGCCCAAGGGTCAGGTTTTACTGAAAGAAAACCTTTGCACAACATTTGCAGTCACATCCTTTTGTATACTGCTTTCTAGAAGTCTGTTTTTGTTTGGTTTGTTTTATATACATCTCCCTTCGCTGCAGAAAGAGTATTCTATTCTTCCAGCCTTCCATGAGAATGTTTGGTCTCCCACAAATCTATATGTTTTTGTTGAGGTACTTGATTTGTTTTCTGCCTCTGAGAATGCATTATTTCCAATTGACTCTGAAGTGAATGAGGAGAGTTTCAATGAGATGGTGAACAGGTAAGAAGGAGAGGCTTTCTACAGAGGGCTGAGGTCTTAGCTGGAGCTGACTCTGCTTGCTTTCAGGTATTTCATTGTCAATTGGGTTAATATTTATAAAGAAAAATTCAGTTTGTAGTCAACAATTCATTCACACTTCATTTCATGCCCTTGGTTACTTTCCTGAAAATGTACCAGCATCCCGTCTATTTTCCCTTTGGTTCTTGTTTGAATCTCCCTTTCTTAATCACTCTTGATTTCTGAACATTGTCTCGGGATCAGCGCTGTCCTTCTGATTGTGAGTGCTTGATGGGTCTATGGAGTGCCTGCTTTCCTTCTCAGAGGGTTTCCTTGAGAGGGCTGCCCCTTGGGGTTGCCTGACAACTGAGCCATGGGGATGAGTCATGAGGGCTGACTTAAGGCCATAGTCTCAGGCTTCCATCAGTTCTAATCATACTATTAAGTACGGTCATTTTTGTGGTTTTGGACCAGGTCTGGCTTGTTGTTTTTAAGTTCCATCAAGTTGGTTCCAAATCATAGTGACCAATATACCTGGATCTGCGCCACTCTCACCATTGTTCTCACGCTTCAGCCGGTTATTGCACAGCCACACATCATTCACCTTGCTCAGGGACTTCTCTCTTTCTGTACCAATCGTCATGTCTTTCCCCAGGCACTGGTCTCTGTGATTGACAACATTTTTGAAGCCCAGTGAGACAAAATCTCACTTTCCTAGCCTCTGAGGAGCATTCTGGCTGTACTTCTTCCAGGACAGATTTGCTTGTTCTTTTGGCAGTTCTTAGTGCTTTCAATCTTCTTCACCTGTGTGAAGAAGACATCCCAAGACATCAATTCTTCTTTGATTATCCTTATTCAATGTCCAACTCACATGCAGATGAGGTGACTGAAAATACCATTGCTTTGGGTGAGGCACATCCCAGTTCTCAAAGTCACATTCTTGTTTCTCAACACTTCTAAGGAGTCTCTTGCAGCAGACTTACCCAATGCAACATATGGTTTCAATGGTGCTTACCAAGTCTTAATTGTGGACCCAAGAAAGACAAAGTCCATGGCAATGTCAACCTTTTCTTCACTAAGTGTGATAGTACCTGTTGGTCCAGATATGAGGAGTTGTATTTTGTTACAGAGTTGTAATTCACAAAGAAGGCTGCAATCCTTGGCCTCCATCAGCAAGAATCTCAAGTCCTCCTCAGTTTAAGCAAATCAGCTGGTGTCACTTGCATATTGAATATTATTCTGTTATTCTCTTCCAATCCTGGTGCTGCATTCTCCTTCATATTATCCAGCTTATTTGATTACTTTCTCAACATACAGACTGAAGAAGTATAGTGAGAGGACAGGTCCCTGAAGGACACCTACTTCTGATTTTAAACCATGTAGTATTACCTTGTTCTGTTGTACAGTTGCCTCTTTTCTTTCTTTTCTTTTTCTTTTTTAAGTTTTGGGGTTTTACTTTTATCATTTTATTGGTAGCTTTTACAAATATCATAACATTCTATAGCTCAAGTACATCAAGCAGTATTGTACACTTGCTACTACAATCAGTTTCAAAATATTTATTTCTTCTTGAATTCTGTGTTAGGGTTATCTAGAGAAACAAAACCAGGACACTAATAATTCTCTCTATATATTTATATAGATAGAAATATATCTAATATAAGAAATAAACAGATAACTAATTATTAAAGCAGTATAAATGGTTTGGAGCCACATACTTGCGTGAGGCAGCTAGTAGACTGGCAGTCCTTCGAGTGTTGAGGGCTGCGGAGTAGTCTTCTGTAGAGCAATCCAGCAAAGCAGCAAACAGCACAGCAGGTCATCAGCAGTCAGCCAGGGACAGAGTCCAACAGTCCCCAGCCCAAGAGATGTATATTCCAGGGGCGTGATGAAGCAGGGCTTGAAGGAGCCTCAGCTCGTAGCAACCCAGTCCATGGATTAGGTGTCCCAAGGGTAGTGTAACTTGGAGAACAAGGCACAGGACAAACAAGGCAGCCAGCTGGACTGAAGAACCAAGAGGAAGAGAGCAAGGGCAGGGATCCCTGAACCATTTCTATCTCCGCCCTTCAGTTGATCTCACATGTGTTCATTGGCCATGCTGTCACAAAAAACCTGCCTGTCTTCTTTGGCCATGTTGGCACAAAAAGCCTACCTGGCATGAATTTCTTGATATCAGCTCTCATTTATCCCTTCCCCCTCCCAAGCCCTGGACACCAGGATGCCATCAAGTGGGGTTATATGATCATCAATACTATCTGCTCCTTTTCCCTTTCCCTCCACCTCCCAAATTCCCATGCAGTTCCCTTCCCTCAGAGAACTATTACTCCTTCTACTGTTTCTGCAGGGTTATCCATTTTGGCTTTGCTTCCTCATTTTGAAAACAATTACAATTTTTTTTTTGTTTTTTGGGGGGCATCACTGCCCTCTAGTGGTCGTGGCAGCTACCCAGCACTACTCCTGAGACCTGCCAAACCCAGGGGCTGCAGTCTCATACTCAACCTCTTATGCCACTGGAGCCCAGCCCCATAAATATTTTATACACACACTTGCAGTATGTATAAATCATTTCAATAAATCCAGAAATTAAAAAAAATTAAAAATGCATCTGTAGGTCTTCGTTGTATTTTTGGGTTCTCTCTTCATGTCCATTGGTCCAGCTATCAACCTTTATACAAATATCCAGCTACTTTTATTACTTTAGCAGCACGATATGATTTGAAATCAGGTAGTAAGTCCTCTTGCTCTGTTCTTTTTTTCAGATATTTTTTTAATCCCGACTTTCTTTGCTTTCTATATAACATCAGTTGATTATTTTTCCCATTTCTTTGGCAACTTTAGCAGTTTTTGTAAGGCTGGTCTTGTTTTATAAATTTCTTTAGCTTTTCCTTGTCTGAAAATTACTTTATTTCTCCCACGTATTGGAGCAATAATATCGCTGGATATAGGACTCTTGGTGGATAGTGCTTTTCCCTGCTTTGGAGATTTTGTATATTTGGATACATTGCCTTCTTCTTCTTCTTCTTTTTTGTCATTACTATATTCCCCTATTCAATCATGGCTGCCATGGCAGATAGAAAGCAAGAACATTTTCTCTTGTATCTGTAGGAAAGTTTAAGAGCAGACAATAAATGTTCTGGGTGTGGGTACATTGCCTTCTTGTCTGCATGATTCCAAACCCCATCCCCCATGCCACCCCTGGAAAAACAGAGCTTATTCTTAGTTCACTTTGCCCCAAGGTGCTTTCAGAGTCTTTCCTTTCTTGGTGTTAGAAATTCTGATAATCATGTGCCAAGATGATTTTTCTTGGGTCAATTCTATTTAGGGTTCTCTAGGCTTCTTGGTATGCATTTGCTTTTCTGTAGCAGTGCTGGGGAAGTTCTTTTTCAAAAGTCATTTTATTGGGTCCTCATGCAACTCTTATCACAATCTATACATCCATTGTGTCAAGCACACTTGTACGTTTGTTTCAGCGGGGCCAAAACATTTGCTTTCTACTCGAGCCTTTTGTATCAGCTCTTCGTTTTTCCCTCCTTCCTCTCTGCCACCTCCCTCATAAACCCTTAGTAATTTCTAAATTATTATTATTAACTGCCTCTTGATCCATGGACGAGTTCCGTATGAGCACAAAGAAGTGTTCTGGATTCTCCAGGCTATTAATTGTTTGCTATAATTCATATTTTTGAATTCCTTTCCATGGTCTTGCTTAGTTTTCCATTCTTTTCCTAATAAAGATGTTAGTTGCTGTTCAGTCAGCTGTGATATATGATAACTTACAACTGAATAAAACTTTGTCAACCTTTGGGCCTTATCATCTCCCAGCCCTAAATGCAGCCATGCTCTGCTGTGATCCATAAGGCTATCACTGGCTAGTTTTGTCAAATAGGTAGGCAGGACTTTATTCATAGTCTGTCTTCCTCTGGAAATTCTGCTGCAGCCTTCCGACTATTGGTGAATCTCCTGAAAATATCAGTGACATTGCTGCAACATACAATCCAAGGCAGTATAAAAATGAGAAAAAGTTGGTGGGCCATAAGCATAATTTGTCATTAGCTTGCATCCTCTGTTACAGTATAAATAGTTAATAGTTTTCCATGTTTTCTTGTTTGTCACAGAGACACATATGAATTTCTGATTCTAGCAATGTTTGGCGAATAGCTTGCATGCCAATCAGAAATTCAATTGCAGTGTTCTTCCATTTTGTGGCTTTTCAATGTACGCAGTACATAATTCCATCACACTTTGGGAAATGTAGGTTGATAAGTGGACAGATCCCAAATGAGATCATCGTAAAGTTGCCATCTGGCTTCTGCACCTGAAGTGAACTTGGCAAACTTCAGAAGTGGGTTTTCTTGTGCCAAATAGAAAACTTAGTTCTTTTTTTTTTCCAAGTCTCATTTTCCCCGAGCAGTTGACACTGGTGACCATATCTTGTTGAAACACTTTTGACATTGATTTTGTGCAACCAGTCCTTCTGGGCTCTTCTAAATTACCGACCCGTCCTGGTTGTGTTTTCTTTTCCGCTCTACCCTGCAGTTCTGCTCAAAACGTAGTTGCTGCTAGGTGTTGTCATGTTGGTTATGACCCTAGTGACCTGTGAATAGCAGAATGAAACACTGCCCCCACCGGGCCATCCTTTCAATTGTCCCAATGCCCGAGCCCACTGTCTCAGCAACAGAGCCAAGCCACCTTGTCAAGGGACTTCCACTTTTTGCTGCTCATCCACTTTGCCTTGCATGGGGGCTTTCTCCAGGGGTTGGTCTCTTCTGACCACATGTGCAATGTATGAAAGGTGAAGTCTTGCCACCCGGGCTGAAACGTGGCCAGTGTGCTTCATAGCCTTGGTATAGAAGACTGATATTCTCTGGGATTCTTTATCCAAGGCTTGCTTTCAGACACATTTTTTTAAAAAGTCCTTGAAAATAGAAGGCGATGTGAATAGTTTGCGTAGAGTCTGGGGTTCACCATGGTACTCACATATGTCACCCATGAGGCTTTGTTTCCTAGACCGCTCTGAGACCTTCTTCTATTTTCCGATGCATTTTGACGCAGAGCAAGTGTGCACAGAGGTAGGAACAGAATTGTGCCCTGAGCAGCCAGACCCAGAAGAATGTTTCCTCCTAATCCCAGGGTGAGGGGTGGGATGGGGGTGGGGGACTCCAGCACAGTGTTGGAGGTACACAGCTCATGGGTGTTGGTGGTACTAATTTTGGTATCTTGAGGATGAATTCAGGACAGGTGGACCTTGGAACTGCTTTGAGCTTCCTTGCAGACATGAGCCATAAAGAGAAGGTTATGATAAAGGAAAACACAGGCTATCTTTGCTTTCTCCACGGTTGTGTATTTATGTTCACACTATAGTCTGTTAAATGCAGTAGCATTTTAAGAACATTTAAAATATTGCGAGAATTACCAACATGTCACAAAATGACAGCAGTCACCTTATTGAGCACACTTACTTCAAACCTTTGGCCTGTAACAAGTACTGTATAGACAATAAAGTGACGTTCAATTAAGCATGGTATGCTGGCCTGCTAAGAGAGTCCTCGGGACACAGTGTGGGAACCATTGGGCTCATTCCTCATACTTGGTTCTTTTAATCTACCTGGGAAGAAGTCAGACGTTCTGCTTCTGTATGGCTCACAGTCTTGGAAGCCCACAGGGGTAGCTTGACTCTGTCCTGAAGGGTTCCTGTGACTCACACTTGACTGAAAGGAAGCTTGTGGTTTTTCATCTGTGTGTTTTGCTTTGGTCCTACGTCCTGATGAGCATCAGTCATTATCTGGCAACTGACATGTTAGGTAGGTCAATTATTTGTGGAGAAATAGCTGAACATCCCATAATATTTAGCCATTTGAATGCCAATAGAAGTCCTAATGCTCCCTCATGCTCTAAAGGTTGTCTCCAATGAAAATGGCAAGAGTACCACTCAGAATCAGTAAAAATCATGTCTTACATATTATATCTCAAAATATCACCATAAGACATGACGCTGCTCCCAAATCATGTCACTATATTGAGGATTTGGGATAGTGTGTTGTGCTGCACAAGGGGTCTTTCAAATGATTTTTTCTGTAAATGAGTTTCAAGTCTTCTAAAATATTCTTTGCAAAATTAAGTATGAAAATATCACTTTTGAATATTGAATATTATCCAGTCCCCCACATCAGGGACCAATGTTGCACAATCCTTATGCTAAACCACTGTCCATTTTTATCAGTGAAATTTCATTGGAACATAGCCACCATCATTCATTTATAACTGGTTTATTGCTCCTTTCAGATTTCTTAATTCTTATTGATATAATTATCCAAACTATCAAACGTAGTGTATCCCCTCTAGCACAGTGGTTCTCAACCTTCCTAATGCCCTGACCCTTTCACACAGTTCCTCATGCTGTGATGACCCTCAATGATATATTTTTTAATAGATAAAAGTAATGACAAAAAGTTACTTCATAACTGCAATTTTACTGCTGTCATGAATTGGGTGACCCTGTGCAAGGGTATCTCAACCCCCAAGGGGGACATGAGCTACAGGTTGAGAACTGTGGTTTTAGTAGATTCAGAATAAATGTTGGAGGAATACATCATTGAACTGTTTTTAATTCCACAAAGGATTACCACCTTAAAAAAGCCTCATAATCATGCTTGGATATTGCCTATGCTTATTTGCAGAAGTCATATAGCTCAATTAAATATGCTATAAGAACTTCCATTTGTCCCATAATACCCATCTCAATAAAGACAAAACTAACTCTAATATTAAAAATGCAAGTTTCCAATTAGTGTCAAGAATGGAGCTCAAGTGTGAAAGGAGCAGGCTGTCTTTGATAGAGTTGACTTCAGAGGTTGTTAACATTTATTTTTCAGGAAGCTGTCATCTCAAATGTAGAGATGAGCCAAGCACTCAGGGGCTGTACAGATGTTGCAAGGAGCCTTGGTGTCGCAACTGTTCAGCAATCAGATGCTAACCGGGAGGCTGGCTAGTGGAATCCACCTGGCAGCTCTACCTGAGAACATCCTGTTAGTCTGCACCCATAAAAGTCAGTGCCTGGAAAACTAAAATTTGTTCCTACGAGTCACAATCAACTTGCTGGCACTTAATGGTGACATCAGAGAACTTATGCTACCAGTGCAAAAACTGCTGGAAGGACACGTGTCAGAAGAGATGTTTTGTTTTTTTAAATACTTAGATCTAAAAAGAGTCATTGAAGACAAAATGAATGCATACACAATGTTGGTGAAGAAAACTGATGGTGCCTAGCTACTAAAAGATATAGCATTTGGGATCACAAAGACTTGAAGCTAAACAAGCAGCCCTCTAGCAGGGAAGCAACACAGCGCATATTAAAGAAGCACACCAGCCTGTGTGATAGTGGGTTGTTGATGGGAACAGATATCTGGATTTCAAAATCAAGCAATCAAATTGACGTCAGGGAGCATGAACAAAATGAAGACCCAAAACCCACCTGTAGGATAGTTGGATAGTCCCTCCCAGAAAAGGGCACACAGAAGGGAGGATAAATTTAGGGAGTGATATAGCACTGAGGATATACATAACTATCTTCTAGCTCTTTAATATTTTCTCCTTTTACTATGGTGGTCTTTATTTTACCCCTTTATTCTCATTAGACCTGTGTATATTCATTGGTACATTTAAGAGCATTTTATGCATGAAAGACACAGCTGATAACCCTGCAGAAACAGTAATGGAAGTAATGATTCCCTGAAGGTATGGGAAGGGGGTGGGGAGGAAGGATAGGGGGAATCGATAGCAAAGATGACTGCATAATTCCATTAGAGGGAAATGAGTAACTGAATGGCAGGTGAATTGATGCATTGGATGGAATAAGGTATGGCAAATATTTATATAATAATAATAATAATAATGGTTGCTGATGAAGTAGCTGGGGAAGGGATAGACAAAGGGGAGTTGATATCACAGAATCCAAGAGAAAAGAAAATATTGAAACTAATGGTGGTAGCATTGTACAATTATGTTTGATCTAATGGAATTATGGATCATTTAATATCTGTAAGAGCTCCCAAAAAATGAGTAATAAAAACAAAAATTATGTATAAAAAGAGAATTGTCATAAAATAATTGATATTTGGCATATCAAGATGAACATGATGCAATGTGCAATTCAGGACTTATTAAATGAGGAAAGGGAAATCTAGTAAAATGAAGATTAATACGGACAAAGTAAACTTTCATATTTCCTCTTTCAGTATACAGCTTTAGATGATTTAAGAGTCAGCATGATAATCTTTGCATATTTTTGAGAAAACAAAATAAACTTAAAAGCAAAATAAACTTATGAATTCTCTTCCTTCCAAATTGGCATAAAGACCAAGAATACATATAAGTGTCTATGTGAACAAAAATAAATGTTTTAGATAGATAGAGATATTAAAAAGGGTATTTTAATAAATGGTCTAGAGGCAAGAAAATAGAACAAAATAAAAATAACAAAAATTATACTATATAGCACATATATCAAATATTAAGCATTTGGATATTATATTGAAATTGAGAATATATATTTCTTTTTCTCAAAAATAGGCTTAGATTCTGCAGAACTCTTGTATTGGTTTCCATTTCTGGAGATGTATGGCCAGGTTTCTTTTGTGCATTTCTTTTCCCAAGTGTCATGAACTGCATTGCAGCAAGGACCAGTTTGGAGTTGTCCTGGAGAGGCACTTGGTAGGCAAGCATCATTCCACTAGAAAATACACTATTGGCAAATGTTCTCCAAAGGACGGTGACAAGTTCCAATTTTGCAAATGGCACTCAAGCTCTCCTCTCTGAAGATGATGGTTTTCATCTCTGCTTTGTCTTTAGTTCCATGGGAAATAAAAGAGGAAGGCGGGGGTGGTAAGCAGCTTGAAAACACCATCCGTTCTGTGGCAACAGGACAGGGGTTTTCACTCCTATACAGTGTTTCAGTCGAAGAAACACGTAGTGATAGCCCTATCCTGTCCTGTAGGGTCTCTGTGATTCGGTCTTGATTTGAGGGGAGTGAATTTGGGGAGAGTTTATGGCTGCCTTCTTAGTCAGCACCACTCTGTCATCTGATGGGCATGACATTTTGCTCCTAGGTAAGTGGAAGCATTCTTGCTATCCTGTGTCCTTCCTTCCATGCTTTATTCTTTACTGTCTAGGCAAAGGAATTTTGCTACAAGTTTAATGAATATAATTCGTTTGGTTGAGTCATGTTAGTGTGTTTATATATATATATACATATACATACATACATATGAAAACCAGTTAATCAAACAATCTAAACTGAGCAGACTTCATTTTTCCCTTGGCATTTATTTTAAGACACAAGTGGTTTCATTTGCAATGAATTGTATAATTGATTCCAACACTGTGTGGGAGTGTTATAGTTTCAAATAGCCAAGGAGCTTTTAATCTGATCTGTAGTCCCATGGGATACATATATTTCAAAGAACTAACTTTACTATTATACTAGGATTTTGTAATTCCACAGATATTTGGCTTGTAAAACAGGGGTTTTGGAATACAGTCAGATTTTATTTTCTACTAATCATACCTTCCTGTATAGGAATCTATGAGAATGTTTGGGGATTGACATTGTTGCTAATTCATTGATGAAATAGACTCTCCTGAACAAAACACCTGTCTCTTCTCTTGGACTTTCGTTAGAAATTCCTCTAGATAGTGATTCATCTGTGACATGTAAAATACGTATGCTTGCATGTGTGTATATACACACATATATGTACATATTGCATACACATATAAATATGCAGTATATACACAGCATATACATTCATTTCTATACATATATAAAGCAGCAATAAATAGCTATATCTACTGCAGCCCAAGGTGCAGTTCCACCAAGGGACTCTGTGGCATTTGATTTGCTTTAGGATTTCTGCATACTGAATTCCTGAATTGTTTGGTGCCTTTTCAATGCCTTGGCAAATGTGTTTCTCCCAGTTCATCCTAGGGTTCTGGACTGGAGGTCAAAAGTGAACGAACAGCAATGCCTTCCCCTAATTGCCACACCAAAACAAAACAGTGCCCTCTGAGTTGCTCCTGTGGCTGGGATCCCCAAGACAGAGAAGCATGGGTCGGTGTCACTGAAAGGAAGCACAGCATTTGTAAGGGTGGCATCTAGTGATAAAAACAGTAAGTGGGTCTATTTTGGTAAAATGGAACTTAAAATCAAAGCACAGTTTAGGCGACGGCTTCAACTATAAATATATTTTGAAAGTCTTCAACTGCAAGCTAGTAATTTGTTTTAAAAGACTCTTTGCACCCCAGATAAATATGGGCACAGGACATGAATGATCAAGTGAATTCAAAGGAGCATAGCCGAAGTCCAAAAATAATTTGGTGGAGTGGAAATTGGGGAGGGAATTTAAGTAGTGGATACTATCTGAAAAAGAGTGAGGATGAAAGTTCTGCTTCCAGGAGTAGGAATAGTGATGAAAGGTAGGCTGTTTAGTTCTTGCAATGACTAATGAGCATATTTTATTGCAAAAGTATGTTTCTTCCTTTCTTGCAAGTTGCAGAGAGCAGTGTGTCAGTCTCTATTGGAATAAGAAGTTTCTAGTCTGGCAACTTTATGAAATGGCTGTCCCATGGAAAATCGAAAGGATTGGTAGGAATCACATAGCACATACAGTAAAAATTCTACCCAGAGCCTTAAAGTTGGAAAGAAAAAACAGGACAGCTCATTCAACATGTCCTTTCTGATTTCTGCTTTACTTTAGCTTATGTGTTTGCAAGCAAATCACTTAATTGTCTTGCATCTCAATGGGTTAGAAGGTTTGGATAAGAGAAAAGAAAGGTCAGGGTATGATGTGAGACTCAGGTAGCTGAAGGAAGAGTAAGAAGGTGAGCTCAGCAAGAGGCTGTCACTTAAGCAAAGACCCAAAGAAGGAAAAGAATAAACATTTTAAACAAGGAGAAAGGAGTGATGAGGGTGGAAGAGAGAAGGTGGTGCGTTTAATGACTGATCAGATGCTGGGGAACAAGAGCTGAAAAGCAGACAGGGCAATTACATCTTGTGATCTGATCTAAATAACACCCATTGGCATCTTCTATCAAAATGTGCTGTGTTCCTTTAAAAAATACCTTTTTGTTTTGAAGCAGCTCCTGACTCAGTTTGTCCCCATCTGTTTCAGACTAAAGTTGCAAGGCGGAGTTCTCCCTGCTCCCAGTAGTTTTTTTGACATGTAATTTACATACCTTATAATTAGATAGTTCTATCATATTAAGGAGAATTGTACATTCCCCTCCATTTCACGCTCCATTTAGCGCAAGCCCACCCTAGTGAGCTCACCATTAAGATTGGCTATGCAGTCACAATCCGTTCTCATGCTCCTCTGCCCTTCTATCTTCATTACTTACTCCTGAGATCCCATTCCCTTCCGTATCATGCACCCCCACCTCTGAATTCCCTCCATCCCCTTGTATCCATTATTATCATTATGCATCCACTCCTCCTGCACTTCACAGCTCGGAGACCCCACAGAAAACAGAACAAGTACAATCGCTTCAGGGTGGTAAGGTAAAAACAGAAGAGAACTCAGGCAGTGCTCTTGTGATGGAAGCTCTCAAACCCTGTCATCAAGATACCTCTATATGGAATTTAGCTAACAGCCCTTTGATTAGTAGTCTAGTGCTTTATTATTCACACCACCCAGGAATTCCATCTGATCCCAAAGTACCTTTCATTTAACAGGGTGGCTTGGTTACACATAGAGTTACTTGACATAGGGTCATCAGTTTACACCCAGCAGTCACAGCACAGGAACTAAGCGAGACCGTTACTCCCATGAAGGTTTAAAGTATCAGAAACCTAAAGAGACAGTGCCCCGTGTCCTATAGAGCTGTTTTAAGTCTGAATTGACTCAGTGGTGTTGAGTGAGTTTTTGACTTTGGGCTCTGGGAATAAAGGTTCTTCAAATAACTCTTCGGGGGAGCATCACTGCCCTCTGGTGGTTGTGCAAGCTACCCAGCAGTGCTCCTGAGAGCCGCCCCTGGATTTGAACCACCAAGTCCGCAGGCTGCAGTCCCGCACTCAACCACTTATGTCACTGGGGCTCAGCCCCAAATATCTCCTATTAACGTGTAAATTAGCCAAGGAAAGCAAGGCTTTTTGTAGACTGAAACCAAATAGCAAGCACAGGAAAATGTCCTTCTGGAATTAAAAACAATGAAAGGTTTTGAATTTAATGACCAGGTTAAATAGTGAACTGTGTCCACATCTGTGCTACCAAGTTGTTGTTTGTTTCAGGGGTGGGGGGGGGCCGGGGCCATGGATTCTTCCTCATGGTGACACTGTGTGATGGCATAGAATTCCCCCGGTGGGTTTTCTTGATTGGGATCCATATGGAAGCAACTAACCAAGTCTTATCTTTCTTGGACAGAGATGTTGGGTGCATTCAAACTGAGGCCACACGTAGGACAGAGATCCATTTGTGATCATGAGCGTTTCCCCTCTCAGAAGTCATAGATTTTCATCATCATCTCTGGAGAAGTTACTCCTGGTTTAGGTGTCAGACTTCGACCCACAGTCTACCCTCCATGCCTTCGCTGCTCAGGTTTACTCTTGCCGTGTGATTCAAAGTCGGACACTGTGGATCACATGTCAGCAGAAGGACTAACTCCCATCAAATGGATTCTGACTCATCGTGACTCCACAAGACACAGAACTCTCTCAGGGGTTGTCTGAGCAACAGACCTTTGTGAGAGCAGAAGCTTTGTAATGCTCCTGTAGAGGAGCAGGCAGATTGGGCTTACTGACCTCCAAGTGATCCACCCAACTCATAATTTGCTAGGACACCAGGACTCTTAACTGAAGGAAAGGGAAACCCATTGCCAGCCTCCTTTTTCCAGCCATTGCTGAGTTGTGATCCAAGACTGTGGCTGGTCAATAAAAACAGTGAGGAGCTAATGTGCTCCTGGTGGGGAGTCACACAGAACAATGCTCTCCGATGAGGCCAACTCTAAATGTGCCATTTTAATTTCCCCACTTGCGTGGATAAGTTGTACCATTTCTGAGGCGTTACAAGGCACTAATGAAAATGCAAGATAATTAAATGGTGATCCTTAGAGTTGATTCCAAACCTGACCCAGGTTTTGTGAGGTCTGAAATCTATACAATCTACACTCTGTGCTTTTAAATTACCTACAAAATGACTAATGCTCCATTAGGCCCAAAGTCCTGACAGGGTCAGCAGTCTGCTGGCCCTGAAGTTTCGTCTTCATTAGCACCCCAGCAAATCTGCCTCTGTACCGAAGGTAATTGCTCCTCAATTACCAGCAAGCAAACATGGCCAGAAAGTCAGGATTGTGCAAGTGCAGTGTACTGAGATATATGCTGGATTGGCTATGATTTCTGCTATTAATCATCAATCCCCTTCATTGAGGGCATGCACAAAATTGCTTCCTTGCAGATTGATGTGCTCGGAAGTCAACTCTGAAGCCTGGCTTCTTAAATGCAGTTGTTTCTTTGTAAGCTAGTGATTGATTGGAGTCACTGTCCACATGCACGTTTGTCACGCATCAGTGATGTCCCCACTCTTCTACCTAAACCTCACTATCAGTCTTTGCTCTTGCTTCAATTTGGATAACAATTTGGTTGCTCTGCACTGGTAGGGGTTGAATTCAAAGTGATATCTTACTTTCTTCGTGCCTCAAATCAGACACTGTTGAGAAATGTGATAATGGGTTAAGACAAGTTTCTTTTTGTCCAACAACGTTTTGAAATGAATGAATAGTTGTTGTTGTTTTACCTAACACCAATTTTTTTTGTGGGTATCACTGCCGCTGGTGGTCATGGGCCCTACCCAGTGCTGCTCCTGAGAGCCACTGCTGGATCTGAACCGTCAAGGCCGTGGCCCACAGTCCCATACTTAACCACGTATGGCACCGGGGCTCAGCCACCTAACAGCAATATTTGATGAATTTTTGTAGACCCTTTTTTGCAGTCAAGTCTGCAACAGCCAGAATCAGTGGTAAGTAGAAATAGTTCAGAAGGAAAAGTGAAATATTTTCCTGAAAAAAGAGGTAGGTAAGATATAAATTGCTAATGATTGAAAACATAAAGCTGTGAAAAAAAATGTTGTCCCATTGAGGTCTCCTAATTTTCACACTGTATCATGCATGCACATCAATGTTTTTAATGGATAAATATTGTCTGCCATTGAATTAATCCCAGTTCAAAGTAATCTTCTGGACTACAAGTGGCCTCTGGAACTTCAGAAACTGTTATATTTAGAGTGCAAGTTCACCAGTTCTTTTCTCCTGAGGATTTACTGGTTGGGATATACCCCAATCTTTCAGTCACTAAACCTCTATGCCACCATAACAATTGATATGCATCCAATGCATGTCTATGCATGAATAAAAGCAGAAACAGACTCTTCTAATACACAGGTTTTTTTGTGATGGTTAAATTAGGTAATCTACCTGCTTCTTATAAACTGGAAAGGATACTAGTAGATTTGGTGAATTGCATGCCTGAGCAAGAGATCTGAAGAACTGCATTTGCTGATATTTCAGTGTTAGATGACAGAATCACAATTAATATTGATGGGAACTTGAAGGACAGTTGGCTCAGTAGACCTTGGGTTCCTCACTTGATTTTGGACCTAGCTTTTCCTTGGTAGATTCTAGGCAAGGTAGTCACCATAAGCTCATCACTTTTTTCTCACAACTGGGTAAAGGAGAACTAGCTCGGAGAACTATCTGTGTGGAAGAGTCATCTACTTCTCTGTAGTGCACGTTTCTTGACCAGTTTAGGTGACCAAAGAAGTCCACATGCCAAACATGTGACTATGTTATGATAAAAACAAAGAGGATTTAGGATTGAAGAATAAATATGGTGCTATTTAGCACATATTAAAATGGGGAGATTACTCTGGTTTGTTTTAAAGAACTCAAGGGTGTGTCAAGGGTTCTGGAATGTGTAAGGAGGGAGAAGAGCCAATGTCACACACACACACACACACACACACACACTTGTTGTGGTACAGACTTGCCATCATGAAAATGTTGAAAGAAAAACCATGATCAAGGGATTCCGCTGCCTCCAAAGGCAGGAATGAGACAACAAAGCGCTCTGTCCTGCTGTCTCAAGAGCAGAATATACCTTACTAATACATACATCATTTTCTCCCAGTGAAACTAATTTCAGACATCTTTCTCACTCAAACTATGAAATAGATGTCCTCAAGCTAAATGGCTTTGCAAAGGAACATTCATAGAAAAACATCAAATCTATCTATTGTGATTCCAGAAATAATGAGATCACAAAAGAACTACTGGGAAAAAGTTCAATCTTCAATCAATTCAACAGAGAATAAACTGAGATCATTACACTGCACTTGCTGTGAGGAGCTCTGGTGGCCTAACAGTTCTGCCATTGGGCTCTAACTACAAGGTTGGAAATTCAAAACCACCAGCTGCACTGCAGGAGTTTTCAACTCTAGTAAAGCATGGTCATTTGGAAACTCCCAGAGGTAGTTGACTCTGCCCTGTAGGGTCACTCTGAGTCTGCATTAACTTGAAGGCAGGGATTTGGGTTTTGGTTTTGATTGCTAAATGGTTCTTAAGTGCTCGTAGATTACATCTGCCTTACAGGGACTCTTTGCACAACTGGAAGGAAAAAAAAAAAGAACAAAACAAGAACAGTGTCTGGTCCTACACTAGAGCGCTTGGCTATGTTTAATTCAGGAGTTGCAGCCAGTGTGTGAATTTGTCTCTTTCCCCTCATCCCACTAGCCCTCACACACTTGTTCCTACCTATAATATGTCAAAAGGACATGAAATTACATGTAAGCATCTTCAGGGTACACCTCTGGCTGTACTTCTTTCAAAAGAGCTTTGCTTGTTATTCTAAGATCAACAATATGTGAAAAAAGTTTTACTAATACCATAATTTAAGGGCATAGATTCTTATTTGGTCTTCATTGCTCATTATCCAGTTATTGATTACATATAAAGCAATTAAAGTGCCATGTTTGGGTCAGGTGATCAATAGAACTCAAGGGGATGTCTTTGATTTTGAACATAAAAAAAAATCTTTGCAGAAGATTTAGAGAATGCAATTTAATTGACTGATGTTTGTATTGGTATTGCAAAATTAAGTTATGAAATCTTCAATATTTTCTCCCCTTACCATGTTGTTGTTTATCGATGCAGTTGCAAAAGCCGTTCTGTGTTATTGATGCAAAGGTTTAATCCACAATGGAGGTGGGAGTCTTTACTCTCCACCTCCCGGGGCAAGGTTGTGTTCTCTGCATTTTGCACATTGGTAATGAAGCAAATACTTTTGCCAAGATTGTCTTCATCATGACACAAATCAGCATACAGAGATGGAACTCTACTCAAATGTGGCCAAGATAGGTAAAAATATGGTTGACAATTTTTAAAGGAAGTGTACAGGGTAAGAAAAGTACACTCCATATTATGCCAACATTCCTAAAATATTAAAAATAAATGATGGCTCAAACATCTGCATTTCCCTCAAATATTTGATTTTCATATGTATATCTTCAAGACTTAGCATATAGTATATGTTTAAGGTGCAATATAATTATGCCTAATATATACAGATAAAAAATGTGAGATTAATTGAGCCGCATGTAAAATACCTATTTGTTGTTTGGTTGTTCTTTTTTATTTTGCTATTTCTTTTCTTTCTTTTTTTTCATTTTTTCTGCTTCATGTGTCTATTTTAATTCTTATAAAGAATCACAGATGACATAAGCAGAATACTTTTTTTAGTATACTCTATGGAATATTAAACAGAAATTAAAATCATAAAACTTTGCTTTCAAAAGCATATCTTCTATTAGGCAGAAGTGTGAAAAATATATTTCTAGAAGAATATAGGTTAAATAAGATTCCAGTGTGAAAAAAATCACGTAAAAAAGCATGCCAGGAAAGATAGATTTGGCTCACCACAAATAACTGTAAGATTTACAGTTGATATCTATTGAACCAAAATGTCAGTCATAAGACAATATTTTCAAACTGCTGGTGAAAAAATGTTTGATGTAAGATTCCCTAGTCAACAAAATTGTGTTTGTTTGTTTTTCTGATGGATCTTGTAAAATAGACTCAAAATATAGACAGTTTTCCAATTTGTGTTTACAGCTATATCTATGGCACTTTATGATGCAAGGTATAATTATATCCCATTTGTTTTTATTTCCCTATAACTGAATTTAGGACACAAGGGCAGTGTCTATCATCCCTCTGCTATGCCTAGTTTGAATAATGCAGCTTTTCTTCTTTCTTTGTCCTGGGAGTAACCCCCAAATCCCAGAGAGACACACTGTCTTACATTTGAGATGCCAATAACCACTTAATGTGAAAAGATAGATCACAATGTCAGCATCTGAGGACTAGTTCTTGATAGAGATACCAGCATGCCACCAAAAAATAGTTCAGTAAGAAGCAATGATAATTCAGGAAAATAGCATTGAATATCTTTTTTTTACTTACTCAAAAGATATGCCACCTGAATTCAGTGAAAATTTTATTAGGAGTGTAGGTTAAGGATTCAGAAAGCCAATGGAAACACTTTATTGTTTTCCACTCCATTCCCTACATATTTTTGAAAATGTTGGTTTTATGACCACCACTGGAGTGTTACACTGGGTCTCATTTCATTTCTTTTCTCCTTTTCATGCCATAATGTATAAAAAATGCAAGGGCAGGACTGTTTGGCTCTCATCCTTTGTATAACACCACAGTCAAATGGTTCATAGTTTGTGTCTGAGAGAAATGATAACTTGCTATTATTACACTGAGTGAAATGACTCACTGTCAATTTTTTATAAAAAGCTAGCACATGTCATTTTGCCTAGTTAACATAGAGGATCCTGTATGCATGGCTTAACTCAGAATGGTGGAATAATTCTCCCTATGTTTCTAAAACTCCCTTAATTGGAAAATTAGCTAATGAATTATACTCAGGCTACAACAGTCCATTCATACTTTGTCAAATATCTTAATGATTAAATCAGTTGTCTAGAATTTAGAGAAAGTGTTGTCCAGTATAATAATTTAATCTGGGGACTGAGCCCGGGTAGTGTAGTGCTTGTGCACGGGACTGCGGCCCACTGTGATGAAGGTTCAATTCCAGCAGTGGCTCCATAGGAGCAAAGGTTGGGCCTCCTACTCCCACCACCAGAGGGCAGTGATGCCCCCCCCAAAAGAAAATAAAGCAAAACAATGATAATTTAATCTGGAACCAAGACCTACAATTTACAAAAATCCATTCATTGGGAAATAATGCATATAGAGATTTCTGATGTTTGATCATCCTTTTACATAAATATATATTTGAGTGCATTGAGTGTATGCTCTGTGTCCAATAATCAAATCCTTATCTGTTTGTTTGCATATTATGTTAGTGACAGGCAATTTAATGAAAACAATGTTTCATGAAGAAATGCAGCAGGATGTTTGCAGAATGTTTGTCATAGAACACTAACCAAATTCTTTTGCTCTCCTTATATAATTCAAGTAAACAATGTATCAGATAAATGTATCTTCTTGTTAATACTTATGATTTTAATTATCATCATGCAGCACGTAGTTGTAAAATACAAATGGTATGTATTTATCTGCATTGAATTACAATTACCTTTTGTTACATCCTTTCATTTTATCTATTTTAATTTGACACATATGCTCATATTTTATTCTAGGCATCTGTTATTTCCATAATTTCATGGGAACTTGATAAATAGGTCTCGGTGTAGAGTCTAGCCTATCAATCAGGTCACAGCCTGATGATACCTCCTTGTGGGTGGGACCTTCTCATGAGGTGTCTGGGAACTTCCTTTCTTTCTCCCTGGAATTGGGCCACATTCTCTCTCTGTTTCATGTACCAGTGCTGTAGACAGTCAGAGATCTGGAGGAATCATGTGGAGACCTTTGCCAGCAATTGAGATGCTTCCACCACCACTGGATCCACAAGACTTTCTAAACACCAGGATGTGATCTTCCTGAATTTGCCATGATTCCCTGTGCTGTTTGTGTGTGTAGAGGAATTTATTGGCAAGGATTGGAGATATGGGCTAATATTGGAATTGTGGACTTGATAAGGTTGAGGCTGGAATGTTTTCTCAATATACAATCACACCTTGAAATAAAGCTCTCTTACACAGATATATGAGTGTATCTAGATCTGTTTCTCTGGTCTACCTTGACCAACACAAGGAATTACAGGTGTTTTTCTTTCTTCCTATTTCAATTGACCCTGATATATTTCACTTGGGTATAATTTTTAAATTTTCATGTTTATTAGGAGTAACCCTCACTTTATCTTATAAATGTGGAGGAGGACCTAGTAGGTCAATTTGGCAAGTCAAACTAAGGTCTACAAAAAACAGCAAAGCTAGTATTTTTCAACTCCATGATTAGTCTGCATTCCCTTTAACCTCACTGTTTACATTTATGAACATCTGCAATATTAAATGAGATCAACTTGTGAGGGTTTAGAGACTGCTGGGTTTTCATTTACTTTGAGTTATAAATGTAGGTGTGACCCTAACTTTCTTAGGAGTAAGCCACATATTCATCTTTACTATTTAGGATTTCTGGATGCTTTAAAAATTCAAATTATGCTTATGTATGTGATCATAAGTGAGTAAGCACTGAAGCCTTTACTAAAGATGGATGCGATAGAAACTTCCTCTAGGATACCATCAGAAGCTGTGTCATTGGTGTCAACATAGTGCACTCTGGGCATTGTGTAGTTACTCAAGCTTTCCTATTTTGATAAGAAATTGTTATTTAGGGACCTCCTTTCTCATTGCCTTCATCACACAACAGGATTTTCTCTTGCAAGGGGTCCTCAAACTTTTTAAGCAGGGGGCCAGTTCAGTGTCCTTCAGAGTGTTGGCGGGGTGGATTATAGTTTTAAAAAAACCAGCAACTATGAAAAATTCACTGCAGCCCCTGGATGAGGTGACTGCTAAGCAGGACAGCAGCGGTGGCAAAAACATGCAACAGGCAGGATAAATGTCCTCGACAGGCCGCATGGGGCCCATCGGCCATAGTTTGAAGACAACTGAAAGGATCATCCCTCAGGATTGAAATAGCAAATGGATTGATGGTGATCAAGGCAGAATAGAATCACAGTTTCTGTTGGATGGCTACGTGGATGCTTCTTGAAGACTAGAAGTCAAATTTTGATATGTAAGATGAATCAGAAAATGGAACTTGAAGCAAAAGCAAAAAGGGAAGCAGAAACATATGAAGAATGTGTCACATTTATTCCAGCACCTTGGGGACACCAACTACCTCTGCAAGGGTATCCATGCCTGAACACCAAGACATGGAATAGGGAGTTATGCTTGAAGCAGGTACGAATTCACATCCAAGGTCTGTAAGACCGGACACCAAGGAGCAATAAAACATGTGAAGTCTACCACTTAGCAGGGAATGCCCAGACAGCCAGGTATAATAAGCAATAGGTGAGAATAGTGTCAATCCAAGATCCAAAGAGAAAGGAGTGGGAGAGGACAAAGAAGAAAAAATCAGTATCATTTTAATTTTGCTCAGGAGCCTCACCTCTTAACAAATAAACCCACAAAAAGCACTTTGTATGAATTTGAATCCCTCTGAAATTTTATTTTTGTTCAGCAGCTTACTAAATACCAAGACAGTATTCCAAAGTTTTCAGATAAACAATCTCAGAAGAAGCCATCTACCTAACTGTCTGTTTTCCTTGTGTAAAAGGTATATAAAGGTTTCTGATTTCATTTCCTTGTTTTTTAGGAGTTCATGATGCTCAGAAATGAAAACAAAACAAAACAAAAGGATTTTTGTATCAAACTATAACTTTGTCCATAAATAAATTTTAAATGAGTAATTCAAAGTAGAGTAAGAATTCATTGTTCATCATTACATATTGAAATGTTTATCTAGCAGACCTAATACTGATTCTCTAAAATATTTACTATTTTTTTAACATTTACTGTTTTATAAATTTTCGTTTAACTGTGAGATATCAGTCATTTTAAGCTAACATTAAACTCGTCAATATATTTTGCACATAGCTATATATGTAACCATTAAATAATGTAACCTATATTTTAATTTCAAAATTTCCCTTACTTTGGCTGCACAGATACACATGCACACCCCACCAATACTATGTAATTTTAGAAAATCAGAACAGGAGCTTATTTTACCAGCTAATGAAAATTATCTCATTGCTTTGGTTTGCATTATGTGAGAAAGCTTAAGTTTTATCTTTTGCTTCATATTTTCTGTAGTCATTTTGGGTGCATTGACTTTTTTCTCTGAAAGGTTTGTACCATTGTGGAGGATGCCGAGCTGCACCATCACCCTGAGGCTAAATGGCAAAGGAGCACCCTGACAACGTCCAGCTGCATGGGCTTCTGGTCTTCGATGGTGGGGCTAAAAGTCACCCCTGCCTCACGTGTCTGACTGGCTCCGTGCTGGGCCCGGAGCTGCTCAAGCAGGCCAGGCAGCAACTAGACGTCCGCTGCTTTGTTCTAAAGGAGGAACTTCTAGCTTGACTAGCAATATTCGGTTCCTCTCTCAGCTGCGGAGTAGCTGTGCCTTTGAGAGCGCTTTGTCCCAATTCCCCGTTGAGTGAAGTCAACCATCTCTAACACACACACACACACACACACACACACACTATAGCATATGCTCCTTCAGGTACAGAGCTGACCAGCCATCGACCTAGTTGTATAAAGGTTTGAGCAGAAAGCTCCAGTCTTTCTCCCCCAGTGGTGCTTCGAAATGCTGACCCTGCAGCCAGCAGGCAAAAGAGTAAACACTCCTCCCTCCAGAAGGCCCCACGGCCAAGAATGAACATTTTGCTCTTGGGACAGAAGCTATCGGGAACAGGCTAGTGAGGAAGGCGGCAGATTGTCATCAGTGGTAGGGAGTGGACAAGTGTGAAGTTGTGGAATTGGTGTGTGGTCTGCTGAGCATGTTCTCAACAAGAAAAATGAAAATAAAATGGACAAATAACGACTATATAGTGATGCACTTATTATATATATACATATGTGCATATATAATAGCATAAATTACTTTTTAAACTAATAATATTTGCCAAAAGAGCAATGGTATAAAAAATGGAACATGGAGACGCATACTCCTATAAGGGATAGACTACACAGGGTGTTCATTAATATTCTCTAAAAATAACAAACATTGTTTGGCTTAAATTTTTAAAAAAGATGAAAGTCGGTCTCTAGAAAACATAGCAAATTAAATAGGGGACTAACTTAGAAGTGACTGGATTGATCTGGCCTTCAAACAGCATACACTGGAGGATGGATTATACAGCTATGGTGGTCTGTGCCATGGACTGGGCGTTGACTCACAACACCCCTTGGTATAACAGAAGGGAAAACCCTGCCTGGTGCTGTCCCCCGCCCACCCCCCCCACGCCCCGCCTCACAATGGTTACTATGTCTGAGTCCATTGCACTCACTGTTTCAGCCCATTTTGTCAAGGGCCTTCATATTTAACTACTGAGATTTATTTTCTGTGTGTCATTATGTGTCATTATTGTTGTACAGTTTTCTTTATATGTATTCCAAAAGAAGCAATCTGTAGAGAGAATATCTGGGTTAACAGATTCTTATGGCTATAGAAGGAGAGGTTGTAGGACAGTGGAATGCTAATGATAATAAGTCTAAAAGTGCCTGAAGAAAATGTTCTGACATTGATTGCAGTGATGATTTCTGAACCACTTTCAATATGGCTAAGCCATTGCCTTGAATTGTACATGCATTCTATGTCAATAAAACTGTTTTAAAAAGATAAAAATCACTTGTTTGGTCTTTATTATGCAATTATAAGTCATATTATTTCTAAGTGCAACTGAATGAATTTCAAGACATAGATACCCAACAGGACAGAGTTGAACTCTCTCCATCGATCTCCCATGCACATTATATTCAAGTCTGAAGATATTTAGCATATACCAAGATATCCCTTGAAATTGTTATCTCTAAGAAGGAAGGAGGATATGCATATTATGTTTTATATGACTTTAGATTCTTTCATCTCTTCATACACTTCTGTGCTTGTGAGACTGGTGGAGGCAGGAGTGAGCACCGTTTTCTCTGGCTGCCATTTTTGAGAGAGACAGTGGGATCTCCACCCCCGCCCCCCTCTGTTTTTTCTGTGTATGCTGCCTGTGTTTTATAAGAGAGAGAACATTTCTTCTAGGGTGTTAACCCTTTGGTTTTTTTTTTTCCTATTCTAGTTACCAACTGGTTCACACTAATTTTACAAATTTGGGTTCATTCTGGTGTCCATCAGCCATGACTGACTTAGGAAGAACTAGTTTCACTCCCAGGAATTGTTCTTCTCAGAACAACTGAATTGATACAATGCCTATTAAGCAATGTAATAGACTGATGCTTTTGTTGGGGGAAAGGATATTTCTTGTGTAATCCAAATATGCACAGACTCACATTTATTTCCCTGAACTATTTTTTTAACACTTCACATTCCCTCATAGGAACCTATTTCCAACCAGATACATTTCCCAAGACTATTGTAAAATTCACATACAGGAGGTTCTGGTATTTAAATACTGATTAGCAAATGCCCATCTACATTTCGGGTGGGGGCTGGGTGGGGGGTAGTGTGTGCACAGCGTTCTGGACCATGACCTTGATTTGTCCTCCCCCTGACTGGCTGCTTCACATCTGGGTTATGTGCAGGTTTTTCATCTTCTCACTCTTTGAAGATGATTTTGTAAGTCTGCTTCATATAAATTCTCTCCAGGTGTGTGTTTCCAGTGGTGAGATTGGGATTAATTGAACAGCACTGGAAATGCGGATACCAGCTTGCTCACCCAAACAGCCTCCTTGAAAACCTCTCTGCTAATGAAGAGCCTGCTGGGACCAAGGATCTCAGGAGGAGGCAGTGGCTACCTCTGCCTCTCTGCCTGTGCCTGGACTTCATTACATCTCCTCCATCCCTTAATTGTGACCGACCAGGCTGTCCTGACTTTCCTTGCAAAACAACAGTTGAATTCAGGAAAAGGAAATATTGTTAAAAGAAAACTTTGGGCACTATGAAACCCACTTCTCTTTATAGTATTTTATTTTCCTTGTTTTTAAAATGTTTCACCAGTATGTTCATCAAGTACAGATATTTTTTAAGTGCATGAAGAAACAGAATCACATATGTGAAGTGTATGATGGAATATTGTTGTTGATTTCATTTATTGCAACGGACTGGGCAAACATATTTATTTATTTATTTAAAATAATGAATAAACAAACAAAACCCCTTTACATCGCTTATCTTTCAAAGCTAAATAGTGGTCTGAGTGACATTAAAAATGGAGGAAAAATAAATCTGAGAAGGACTTCAAGCCTTTAGTGGCAAGCAAATTCACACGTTTAAAGGCAAATTCATCCATCCAGGACCATGTATACTACCACCGAGAGAGAGAAGAAACTGCTTGTCCATCTGAACACACAGTGCACTACCATCGTCAGGTGCCCACGAATTGTCATTCTCCACGGTACTGACGAAGAGCCCGTTCTTGCAAAATTTCCCATTCTGGAGCATGGTGAACGGGAGATTTATACTCTTGTAGCCATCACTACGTTTTTAAAAACTTTCTATTGTGAAACTTGTGGCCACTGGGTTTCAGCTCATCAATTTTGTGTCCCAAACGGGACTTTCTTAGCCTACTGTCAGTACCTGACCCTGTGAGTGAGGGTCTCCACATGTACACGGAGCTTCCCTTCACCCTTTTTCTTACCTCGAGACCTGCTCACCTAGGGCTTCACTGCCCCTGGCTTCACTGCCAGCAAGACTTGCTTCTCTGGGGATTAAAAACGTTTGACTGGTGTCTTGATCTGATTTTCTACACTCTCTTTGTGCGACTGACTAACTTCACTCAGCATCATGTTCTCCACGTCCATGTGACAGGGTCGGTGGCACTTTTTTGTTGTCAATTGGATCTGCTCTGATCTACTTTTTCCATAATGGTTGTTATGCTTTGAAATGACTCAATGACTCCTGCACTCGCCATTGTAATGGACAGCTCCTCCATCACTAGACCGTTTGCAAGATGGGTAATCACTAAGGCAGCAGCTGCATTTAGAACATGATGTAGCCATATCCATGTCCAACGTGCAAGGTCTCACCATCTACTTCCAAAAATCAGTCAATGCAGATGATGTTGATAACAGTATTCTGATTCTGTGGTGCACAGTGTTGCAGTGAACCAATGACTAACTGCATATCTGCTATGGACACTATTTTCTTAAGAAAATATTTTCTGAGAATAATGAGTGAGATGAATGGGGAAGGGTAGACTGCCACACCAGCTCCATTTCCCGTATACTTGTTTTGAAAGATGAACTGTTCATCATGTTGCTAAAAGGCAGTCAACCAGACTACCAGTGAGTTAGTTCATTGCCTTGTTAAGATGTTTTAAATTATATCAAAACTGAGAAACATGTGACTCATAAGCTTATAGAGGAAAAAAATCCTCTATTAGGATTTATTTCATATATTCTTGCTGATAAATTCATCTCAGTGGTATCACAAAATGTCAGGGATAAGATAAAGGACTCAGTACTTTCGATCTTATTCTTCTGTGTTTGGGAAATGGCATGCTCTATTTTTTTTAACCAGGTGTGCTGTGTTAGATTCAGGTACATCATCATGCCTAACAACGAGGCTGCAAGTGACACAAAGCTGTTAACATCTGTCTTATACTTATGGGACCAATGGAGCATGCATATTCTGCCAGGCCTCTAGACTGCCAAGATCAACGTGAAATGTTCATCATGATACATGGCTCTCTAAAACCTTACCCATAACATCCTTTCAAAACACACTCTTCTGAGGTCTCTACCTGAAGACAAAACTCACTCTAGGAAGCCTAGAGGAATGGGTGATCTAACTTCCTTTGAGAGGGAAGAGAGCAGAGCTTCAACTTTTTCTTGGCTTCAGGCCATGTAAACCTCTAAAAGTTGGAATGAGACTTAGATGAGACACAATGAAGAAAAGCCCAGTGTTGGTATAAAATCTGGCCCTCGATTTAACAACAGGAATCCGAAACTCGTGGTGGAAGGATGCAGAAAGAGTGAGAAGGTTTGCTTTTCAAAATGTATGTCATGTGCCTTGGTTGCCTTCCCGACTTTTTAGTATGACTCTATTTGATTTCTCATGAGAATTTGCAAGCGGCCAGAAAAAAAAAGCAGCTTTTAATTAAGATTATAAATAATAACTTCCCTGAAGAGAGGGCTGTTGAAATAACCACCAATGTCAGAAAACTAACAACTTATGCTTTTCTTTTTTATTTTAATCTTGCCTTTCTGAACTGTCCTTTATGTCTCAATCCCTGCTTTGAATTCTAACTGCTTCAGCACCTCTCCAGACTTCAGGAAGTGTTCTTGTTCAAAATGAAAGTTGTTCTCCCTGTGCTCATCTCCCCTTGAGTCTGGAGACTTTCTGAGCTTCTTCTTTAAAAGTGACAGTGTCCGTTCATAATATGAGACCCACTACATAGCTCATTAAAAAGACAATGTTCTAAGTCTCCATCATGAGAGAAACATGGAACTGCTTGCCCTTAAGATGATTCCCACTAGACTGCTTGTGTGCTAAAACACAATTGGGTTCTGATAGGGGTTTCAGAAGTAGGCTCTGACGTCTTCCTTCCAAAGCATTTCTGGTGATCTTCAAGCTCAAGTATTTTGGGGAGCAGCTGAGTGTGGTAAGCAGTTGCACCACTTAGGGACTCTGTACCCAGATACAGTGAGGTACAATATGGAGTCAAGAAGCGAGCACCAGGAGTCTTTGGCAGAGCTGGGACAGGGCTTCAGGAGAACATTGCTGTTGGAAGTCTTAGGTCTGACGGACTACTATTGTTTATAGAAAATCATTTCATCACTGGAAGATTGGTGATTCAAATGAGGATACAATGTAACACTATGCCTACAACTAAGGAATTTGATCATTTAGTCTCATTGAAATGGACATTCTTGCAATGGATTCCAAGACATCTTTTTGCTTCCAAAGAAGGGAAAATGAACCACAGAGCAGCAACCCATGAGGGCTAAGTTTCATGGACACATCCCTGGAAACTCTGATCTAGCTGGAACTATAACAGAGTGCACAGAGAAGGACACAGGAAGGTAAGTTGGTGGGAACAAACTGGAAATAAAACTTGAAATAGCTGTCATTTAGAATAAGGATTGCAAACTCCTTAAAGATATTTTGCAATCTGAAAAAAATCTAAAGAGGAAGGATGATATATTCCCTCTTTTGGAAAGCATTCTCTGAAAATCTGCAGACATTTCACTGTAATGCTCATAAGGACAATGAGACATCCTTCCCAAAGTAATTTTTTATTAATGAACAAAAACAACTTTATCCATTAGATTCGATGTGCTTAAAGGTAAAAATTCCTAAGAAAAGTAAATACAATTGTATCTAATGACAATCTAATAAATATGTTTAAAAAATTCAGAAAGAGGGTTCCCTTTAGGACTTGACCCTGCCTAGGCAGGGGCTACATACCGCAGGGGCAGTCTTTGCATGAACAATAGATAGTATGTAATCAGACCCAGCTATTGCACGTGGACAACGTGTGTTCTCATTAATAAAGATAGCACAGCATTGGGAAAGCCATTCTTTGGATTGCTGTCTGTTTTCACAGGCATCCCTGGAAGATACTGAGGTTTTAGACCATGGCAGTACAGTAAACCACTCAATAAAGTAATTGTCAGAGAAATGTGGCGTTTCTCAGGGGAATGAATACATCACACTGTACTGTAGTCCTTTGTGCATTCTTGGAGCTATAGTTGGCTTCGTATGCAACTTCCAACCAGATACAGAATGAATTCTTTGGATATTATCAACAGGACAGCTTCAGAAACCCCAGACAGCAGTTCTCCCTGTCCTGTGGAGTCAGTATGAAACAGAATGGAGTGAAAGACTATAGATTTTGGGTAGCCTGTTGGGTGCACAATCACATCATGGAGATTGTTTGAAATGTTGTGAAAATGACAAAAATGAGACAGAGAGACACATAGTGATCACCTGCTTTTGAAAAATGGCCTGGATGACTCACTGCACACAGGTTTGCCACACGCTTTCAATTTGTCAACACCAGTCAGGTAGCGATGATCTCAAATCAGAAATAGATCACACCAAAGAGAAGAGAGCCTGAAGATAGTTCCAGCTCATCTGTCTGGAGCGAGAGAGTCTCTCACTAGCTTTTAAGGAGACAGCAATGATGTGGATGATTTATGGTCAGTCTGGTTTTAGTTGACCATCTGGAATGTACAGTGCCCCCACCCCACCCCTGTACAACAGCAGGCATTAAGTCAATGGGGCTCTCAGTCATCCAACTTCAAGAAATGCATTCTCCCAGAATGCCACTGAGTAGAGCGAAGGATATTCTTCAGGCAAGTCTCAAGATGGGGGTGCATACAAATTGAAGACTATAGAACTCTGGACAGAGAACTGATCCAAGAAGTGCACAGCCTCATCCAGGATGGGAACTCTGAGCTACCAACTGTGCTTATTGCCTTAAGATGCTAAATAATAAGGCAAATTACCACACAGAAATAAAACTCTAATATACCAAATGTATATCCCAGGCCGATGATAATTCAGAATAAGTGTCTATTTACCTTTTGTAATTGAACTATGTTTTCTTTGCTTCAAAAACAGTCTGGTCTACTGATGAAAAATATTTCAAAAACTGTTCTCTTCTACTGCACAATCTAATTACCAACTCTAAACTAAGTTTCTGTTCCAATTCTGTCTACTTATTGTATTGCATTTTTGAGGGTTTCATGGTTTTTAAAGTTATTGGTCCTTTGTAGAAAAGCAAGACTTCTACTATCCAAACTCTCTTCTTGATTATACTTTTCCTTTTCTTTCACCATGGAGCCCTGATGGTGTAGTGTCTCATGAATTAAGCAGATAGAGGCAATGATTGGCAGTTTGAAATTACCAGATGCTTTTGGAGTGAAAGATTAGATGTTCTGCTGTCCTACTCCCTTACAGATATACAGACTGAGAAAGCAACAGGAGTTGTTTGACTGTGTCCATGGGCCATTATGAGTATAGGGGGTTCATTGCTAAGTTTACTACTGAGTTTAGATGTGGCATGGGGGATATCCCTGCTAATGCCAGATGGTTGTCATGGAGAAGAAAACACCAGCAAGATGTTTATGCATTTCTTATTAGTTGTGTAGAAGCACTTGATTGTGTGAGTCATAACAAACTAGGGTTGAGAAGTCCAGAAGGCTTCGTTGTACTCCTGTGTAATGTGTACATGAAGCAATTGACAGTAGGAACTGAACTGTTGACCCAGTGGATCACAACTCAGCTCATGACCTCTCCACCACCAGACCCCCATGTGGTAGGGAGGCCTTGAAAAAGAAAGGCTGAAGAAGGATTTAAGCATTTAGAATATGGTGCTGGTGAAGCATATTGAGAATATTAGGGACTTCTAAGAACAAACAGATGACTCCTGGAAGAAGCACGGCCAGATTATCCTTAGCAGCAGGATAGGAAGCCTTTGTCTCACATACTTTGGACATCTCTTGAGCTGCGATCAGTCCCTGGGAAAGGACAACAGGCTTGGTAAAGTAGATGGTGCACACACTGTTGGAGGGAGATCCATAGATGGAGGGTGCAGCAATGGCCTCAAAGAAAGCAAAGATCATAAAGAGGGCCCGGACCAGGCTGTATCTCTCCTGCTCTGCAGAGTTTATAAGAGTCAGTGGCACTTAACAATAACAATGAACTAAGAACAAATAATTGATGGAAGCATTGAGAAATGTAGTTAGTGATTCACATAGAGTATCCCTGGGTAGGACAGAAGGCCAGCCAATTTTATTCCAAAAACACTTAAGAATTTTAAATCATTTTATTGGTGATTCATCCAACTCTTATCATGATCAATTAATATATCAATTACATGCTGTCCACATTTGCATATTTTTGCCATCATAATTTTCAATATATCCTCCTCCCACTTAGGCCCCCAGTATCAGCTTCCCTTATTTTCCATCCCCCCTTATTCCCCTTCCCCCACAAATCATTTACAAATTATCATTACTTTATCATATCATACACTGTTTTATGTGTCCCTTCACCCACTTCTCTGTTGTCTCTACACCAGGGAGCAGGTTAGGTGTAGATCCTTGCAATTGGTTCCCCCTTTCTGCACCACCTCCCCCCGACCCTCCCTGTATGGTCACTCTCACCACTGGTTCTGAAGGGATCATCTATCCTGAATTCCCCATGTTTCTGGTTCCCATATGTACCAGTGTATATCCCCTGGTTTAGCTGGATTTGTCAGGTAGACTTGGGATCATGATCGTGGGTGGGAGGAAGCATTTAAGAACTAGAGGAAAGTTGCATATTTCATTGTTACTACACTGTATCTTGACTGACTCATCTCCTCCCTGCAACCCCTCTATAAGGGAATGTCACTTCAACTATTGACGGGTTTGGGGTCCTCAATCTGAATACCGCCTCCTTCATAATCATACAATTTTTAATTATTTAATGCCTGATACCTGATATCTTCAACACCTCGTGGGTTATAGAGGCTGGTGTGCTTATTCCATGTAGGCTTTGTTGCTTCTGAGATAGATGGTCACTTTTTAACTTTCAAGCCTTTAAGACCCCAGACATTGCATCACTTGATAGCTGGGTACCATGAGTCAAAAGTAATTTTACAGATTCACTCTTGCAATGAAAACATCACCTTGCCATGACATTCCTGTGTTTCTGATCAATGGTTGCTTTAAGTCCTTACTTGGTTATTGTTTGTGTTATTTAGATACAGTGGCAAAAGTGCATTTATAGAGTAGCATAGTGGGAAAAGCCATTTCCATTGGTGGTCTCCAGTCAGAGTCACATGGACAGCACCATGTATATTTCAAAAGAAGGAAAGGCCACCCATCAGGGACTGTGAGCACAGTGGAGGGTCTCAGATGACTAATCTGCAAGAGTACAGTTGATTTTACAGCCTCGAACTTAAGAATTTATGACAGCAAGTTCACTAAGAGAATGTAGATACAATTTGCATACAGCAGGATGAGAGGAAGAAAAAGAAATCCTCACTTTCTCTAGAATAATAATAATAATCATGATAGCATAGATAAATTACTGTAAAATATATTTTAAAAATAAAATGTTTCATGTTCAGTTAATTCTGACTCATAAACTCATTACCTTCAAGTAAATCCCTGCTTAAATTGACCCTACAAAACTAAATAAATTGCTCTATAGATTCCTAAGGCTTTCCACATTTAGAAGAGTTTCACAGGTATTACACAGGCATCTTCTATAAGAGATGCACATTCATCTCTGTGGGGCGTGCTCCAGTGGCATCAGATTCTCCTGGTCACGTGCTCAGTTCTAACAGGAAGGTTGGTGGTCTGGACCTCACCAGCTGCCCCACAGGAGAAAGTCATGCTATTGAAACCTGAGATGTGGTTCCACCCTGTCATGAGGGTTTGGTCTCTATGGGTCAGAATTGACTCAAAGACAGAGTTAAGCATAACAAACATATGTACCGGGAGGAGAAAACGTGAGATATAGCCATAACAGGATATGTGGAAACACAGGTCTTTAACAGGCAATCAAAATATGTAGGTACCAAGACTCACTTACATACACAAAATATGTAGGTACCAAGACTCACAAAATCATTATGTAAAAAAGGCCAATTCAGAAAAGTTAAATGGAACACAGATTCATGAGAAAATGTGATTATTTAAAAGTATTGCTCAGGCACAGTCTGTGGACATGTCAGGCATGCTGTGAACATGCTGAACTCCACACCTGCCAGTGTCTTCATGGGAGAAAGAGAAGGCAGACTACCTGTTCTTCATAGGGCTCTGTTAGTGCTTATATATAAACTACAAAGCCAGCTATTCAAGATAGCCAGCAGCTCTGTGGGAGAAAAACCAGGCCTTTTACTCCTCTAAAGAGTTACAATATCAGAAACCCAAAGAGGGCAGTTCTGTCCTGTACTCTCCTCCAGAGTCTTCATGAATGGACAGATATGCTCTAGGTGGTCATGAGGTGGTTATTTGGCTTTGCTTTTCAACTCCAATACATAATTATAGACTGGAACACCTTACACATGATCATCATGAATCAGAATAAATTAGATAGATGGCTGTGGGTTTTTAGGGGTTTTGAGTAGTTGCCAAGAAATATCTACATCCGAAAGCCCACCAGACATAATTTTTCCTCTAGGTTAAAATCAAACAATATTTCTCACAAGACTATTCTTAATAGTGGATTCAGTAAAGTTTCTCTTTAAATAAGCAAATGGGTCATTAATTTCCAATCGAGAATGTATCAGAGTCTCTTTTAAAAACAATCACAAAAAACACAGCTGGTCTTTTTTTGTGTGTGTTTATGTTCAGGGTAATTTACAGATTAACTGTCACCCATTCAGAGCCTAATCTTCTGGCCCAATACCTGCTTTGTCTAGTTTTCTTTCTGAAATTTGGAGTACTTGTCCTGGTGGAATACAGGACAATTTTCTTGCTAATAACCCATAGGTCAGCAGTTTAAAACTGCCAGCTGCTCAATGGGCAAAGTGTTGCAGTCTTGGGGAACCATCGGGTCCGACCCTGATCTCCAGAGTTCCCACGGGTTGCCATCAACTTGATGGGAGTGAGTTTGTTTTGCTTCATCTATTGTGTTCAACCAAGACACAGCAGATCTGGGCTTAATTGCTTTCTTCTATTGTGAAGTTAAATAGGCTCTTTAATCCCAGAAAATTGATACACATTCTTTTGTTTTTTCATAATTGCAACAAAGAAATCGATTATAATACAAAATATACATACTTTTAATATAGGTAGACTTAAAGGTATAAAATCAAAGAGCTTTTAATACCAAATAAACTTGGGAAACCAGTGCTGAAAGCTCTAGGCATATAAGACATATCAAACTCATAGATGGATTTAAACCTTACATAATTTTGAGAGGTATATTTCATTTCAGGTTTACTTTTGTTAGTGGACCAGAGTTTAAAATAGAATAAATTTTAGTTGAAGCATATTTGAAATGTAAAACGTACTTTAAGAATAAGTACCAATGTATTAATGAAGAAAATAAGACATTTCTCAAAGTACTTTCATAAGATCTGATTTTGTGGTGAGGAACAGGATAATGTTTACTTTGGAATATTGTGTTGAAGATGTCAGGCATGTCTCATTTCTTCTTTTGTTTTCATCAATACTTGGCAAAGATCTACTATAGAGTAATGTTTGTTGGCTCTATTGATGACTTTATGATAAATTGATAAATTCCTAATGCAAAGGAATCCCAGGCTCATTTTAAAAAGTTATTGCTGTTTTCATCACTTGCCTGTTGCTGTGTCCTACTTTGGTGAATTGCATATTGCTGTGATACTGTTAGTTCTGCTACTGGTATTTTAAATAACCAAAGAATCACTTATGTTGGACAGGTTAACAAATATAGTCACTGTACCAAAAAGGATTGATGAACATTCAATTTCACCATTTGAGAAATTAACATAAGATCAATAACCAAATCTCTTTCAAAGAAGAATTTCATATTTCACTGAAAGCATTGGGAAAGTTTAAGGCTTCAGAAACTGAAAGAATACATATTTGTTCATATTCTTTGTTGAGATGTTTCAGCAAAGAGATGCAAAATATGATATCTCTGAAGAAGGACACCAGGCTTGGTAAAGCTTAGAGTCAATGACAAAAAATACCTCAAGGAGATGACTAGATACAGTGACTTCACCAATAAGCTCTAATCTCATGTATGTCGACAGAACAGCACAGTATCCAGAAGGTTTCCTTCTCTTCTACATAGGTTCCATGTGAGTTAGAACCAATCCAGAGACAGCTAACTGCAACAGCATGAACATAAAGTTAATATATAACATGAAATAAATGTTGTTCTTAAAGGAATACTGTTTTAGGTTAGGTTGACTAGAGAAACACATCCAGTGACTCTCATTTATACGTAAGGAATATTTATATCAAGAATATTTATATATTAAGAAAACACCCCAGCACAGTCTAACACAGATCATAAGACTCTGGCTGATAGTAGTAAGTCCCTCTTCAGACTCACGAAGCCATATGCAGTGATGCAGAGTGCAGAAAGATCACAAACCTGTGCATTCAGAGTCCTACAGATCTCAGGTCCATGGAAACATGACAGGGCTCCAGTAGCTCTTAGAGGGTCCAAGAAGCAGGGGAGTGAAGACAGAGAGAGAGGGCAGGATTCCATATGCTCTAATTATGAGAAGACCACCCCCAAAAGGATGCACTGCTGGACACAAACCTGATTGACAGGTTGAATACCAGCCCTACAATTTCTTATATCTTCAAGCTGACATAAAATTGTGTAACCACTACATATAGTGCTATACTAAGTATTTCCAATAATGGATTATGTATTGTAATTGTGTTGGGCCAGATTAACTAGTCAAACAAATCCAAAGACTCTATTTTTTTTGTAGTAGAGAGCTCGATATCAAGATGTAATTACAAGCAAACATTTCATTCCAGATGAAGTCCTTAAGTCCAATAATATTCTTTACGTCCGATATTAGTCCATAAATTCCTCTTCAGACTCACACACACAACGATGCAGGAAGATCACAGGTCAAGGGGTGCAGAATCTATGGATCCAAAGGCAGTGGATATATCTCCAGGGGCCTTGGAGTTATCCAGCAAGTCTTAGAGTGGCTCACCAACAGAAAGATGAAACAGAGAGAGCATGTGGAGAAAGAGGAAGATGCCAGACTTAGAGAACCACTTATTTTGGTTACCTCCATGAAGAGACAGTCTGATTGAGAGTCTAAACTTTGTCCACATGTTTCTACAGGGGCCATGTTGGCACAAATGAAACAACTTTCACAGCCCCCTTCACTTTTATATCTTTAAGTTGACATGAGGCTATCCAGTTACCATAACCTTTATAAGTAAGTATGATGAGACAGATAGTTGGCATAGTTTTTCAATCTAATATGCTCACATTTCTGAAATAGGTAGTAGATAAATTGAAAATATTACAGAACTTTTGGATAATGTTTAGAAAATCTGAAATTCATAATACACTTAATATACAAGTTATTAATCATGATCATTATTTAGTCTCAGTATTTGATATTTTTAAACATTACATAGTCTTATCTCTGTTTTAGCATTGAAATTGTGCCTTGTCAAATGTGTTTTTAACCAACTAACTATTCCATAACCAACACTTCAATGAAGGCATCTGTAAATATTTTTCCATATGAGTAGTCACATTTTGGCCTACTTTATGTATTTTATTTATGTACTTTATGTTGCTATTTTGAAATTATATTCATTTTGTCATTGAGACTATATAAAGAAAAGCAATCTAATTAAAAAATTTCTACCCATACAGGTGAAAGATATTGGTTCTATTATCTCAGTCTTGGCACTATTCTCATTTTCCTTTTCTGAATTTTTTCCTCTCCCACTAACATGTATTCACTGCCCCTCAAAGGGCCTCTCTCCTATCAACATTTTCTGGTGTCAAGATAATTCTGTTATAGAGTTTTAAAGAGTACAATGTTCAATGCAGGCATACTTTATTAGTAAAGCCGAAGTAATGTGTATTTTTAAGAAGACTTTAGGAGATGACATTTCTGTTTCCTCACCTGATGTCCTGACTGTAAATTGGCTGTACTGTGGTGACTTGCATGTCATCGTTGTACTGGAAGATGTGCCTCTCTTACATCCAGTCCTAGCAAGGCACACCCAGTGAACAGAATGTATCAGAGCTTCCACACTAACACAGACTAGGTAGAAGAGTGAGCAGTCTAGGTGGGGAAGCATCGCACAATGGCCACAACCAGGGGTTCAGACATAGCAATGATCATGAAGAGGACACCAGACTGATAGAGAGTTTCTAAAAATGAGAAGACTCTTCCTTGAGATGAAGTGACACAGTAGCCACAACCATCCATTAAACATAGCCACAATCATGAAGATGGTGCTGAATGGTAAACTTCCTGTTCTGTTAAAGATAGGACTGTCTGGTCCACATGTGAGCAGCATATAGAAACAGCACCATCAGAAAAAAGACCTGGAAATTGATTTGAGCTTAGTCAATACATATGGTACAAAGTAATGTGAAATAATTAATCCAATGAAAATCTTAATGAATATCAGCCTGTTAACATTTGTGATTATCACTCTCTTGGTATATAACTATAAATGACACACTAAATAATGCTAAAATGGTGTAACCAACAATTATTAAAATAATCGTAAATATTTATGAGCTTCAAGGAATTTCAAGTGTTAATTTACCAAGAAATATGCATTTCATATTTTTGGTTTGAATTGTTCACTCCAGTGATACAATTTAGGGCATAGAATGAGCTATGAAAATAACAAACTGAAAAATAAAAGAAAAGAACAAATGTTAATTTGATATTTTGCTAAATAGCAACGTTATACCCATCCCTTGCTTCTATCATGATTAGTTTTCAAACGGTCGGCTGGGATGTAAAAGTTCAAATCAATGTGCTAGGGAGGCTGACCCAATAGAGTCACCAAATGATGGGTGATTCCTTCATTGCAGAACTGCCTAGTGGCAGCATGGCGTGAGAATCAAATTACATCATTATGTTACATCATTATGTTACAATCCAATAGTATGACTGTGTCACTGCCCAGTTGTATCTTTACATAACTACTAAATCTTATCATTGCATGGCTGTCGAATCACCTCATTACCTCAAGGCCCAGCCACCAGGAATGGCAGCACAGTCAGGTTAGCCCACACCAGTCGCCATCATTTTCACAGCTCCTGGTTCTTTCGCACCTCAGCATGCATTTCTGCCAGATGTCCACTTTAATGTGCACAATAGTTATATAGGTTGTATACTAGTATCAGAAATGTGAAGCATAAGGAAATATTCTATAAGTGAAGAGAACACATTTTGTGTTAAATTGTCATTCCACTCAATATCTAAGTTAATAAAACAACTATCATTTTCTGGTCCCATTTGTGGCAAATGGAGCAAAGGATGGCATGATTCATCATGATTTGTCTTCAAGACAGACACATGTGAATTCAGAAATTGTCTGATGAATATAAAACTGGCAATCCAATAAATTATCCTCTGATATTCTCTAATAACTGCTATAAAACCATAACATATAAAACTTCAGGAGGCTCAGCATGTAAAATAAATACATGTAAACTAGAAACAGGTAAATGTAAAGATATAGAGTGTATGTATATATATTATATCATAGCTATTATCTTTGTCAAAAATCCATTATGCGCAGGGCAATATTTATAAATAAAGACACTTGCATTTCAGTTTAGGATAAATGCTAATTACCTAAATAAGCTTGAAAATATATGCTTTTGTTCAATGCTGGAAGAAAATGTTTTTGACTACAATAAGCAATGCAGTTTGGAGAGAAGTTGTGTGTCTGACATTCAAAAAAGAACACAATATTTTGCTTTGTTTCCACATCTTCCATATTAAATAAGATATATTCTGAATACAGAAAGAGGGATAATCTCTCAATGGCTCCTCTTTTTGGGTGATTTAAATAATTATTTCCAAGAGAAGGGGTAAGGTTTTCTTCAAAATCTTTTGTGATAACACATAACATATATAGGTAACATTATATATATGCATATATATATACCTATGTGTCCTCATGATGTAGTGGTTAAGCGGTGGTCTGCTCAGTGGGAGGTCACATGTTTGTGGCCACCAAGCCCTTTGTGGGGTAAAGAGGAGGTCTTTAAGTTCTTTAAGGAGTTGCAATCTCAGAAATCTCCGGAGGCAGCACTACCCTGTCCTACAGGAGCTTTATGAGTCAGCATCCAGTGGAGGGCACTGTGTTTTAGTGAGTGAGATTATGTTCAGGACTATTTTTAGATTAATGTTTCTCCCAATGAAAGTACTTCTCTAAAGAAATGAACTTCTGTGCATTAGTTCTCAGTTTACTTCCATCCATCCATTTGAGGTTTCAATGTTTTCTCTCAAAGAAGTGACCTTGTTCACTAAGACAGGATAGAGATTTGTCCCTTTCTATTCTATGTTCTAAGCCCACAGCCATAGTGTCCTTCAAGATTCCTGTGAGAACGACTTCATTAGAGCTGAAATGATGAAGAAATCAGACCCACTCAGGTCCCTGTGTGACATCGTAGGAAGTCTCAGGAAGTTCTAGGGAAACTTTATTGTGTTTTTCTGGATAGCTGGTTTTTCATTTATTCGAGATAACATAGAGTCACAGATTCCTATATGAACTAATTTTAAGAAAAACTATCTTCATTGGAGAAAAGGTCAAATTACCATTCATATAAAAGGAAGTATCTAAATTGATCAACACAGAAATGTATGATCAAGCTTTTTGAATTAGACTAAAATAAACGGTGAGGATGAAAGCATTTTAATTATATTGTATAGCAAAATATTATATTGTATATGTATGGATATTGATAGGTATATAGATATAGTTTTATATAAAACATATGTAATTTATTTCTTTATTAAGTCCACAGCTAGCTCACCTCAATAGTCATTGCAAAAGGTGCACTGTCTCCATGTGTTTGTATGTGTGTTTGTGTGAGAGAGAGAGAGAGAGAGAGAGAGCATCTTCCTTTGAAATATTACTGGCTTCATAATATGAAATGATACTCTGCCCTTAGATTTTAATATTTTGAGTTAAGGGTAAGTGCACACATAGAGGTCCAGTGCTTTTATGAATCTGCTGAAATGATCAAAATTAATGAGCCGTTGCTATGAATTATATCAGGTCCCCTTTGAAGTTGATAAAATCCATTTATTTAAAATGTTTCTATTGAATGATGGTTCAGCTAATTTCCACAAAGAATGAAATTGCAACTTGGAAAGGGACACAAGCCTCTAAGGATAAAATTAATAGTTAGAGAAACAAGGTCGAGAAAAAATATGAGCAATGACATCATCTGCGTCATCACTGTCTAAATATCTGGGGTAAGAACTCAGGGAGAGCAGAGGGAGACAACTTATGCAGATCACACTTTGCAGTCACTGGATTGAAAAAGAAGAGCACCCTTCCCAAGGGCCATAGTGCCTGAGGCAGGACAAAGAGTCTTTGTAGTTAGAAGGGCAGGAGAAGAGGAGCTTGTGCTTCATCACGTTTCTCTTTCGTTATCATTGCCTTAAACTTGACTGTTTGCTAAAATTTGTTAAAAGCAAGCCGGTTAGCATTTTTTGTGGTTAGGTTGTACACTATAAAGTGCAACCGTTCTTTCAAAATACATTTTTGATGGTCAGTATTGAGTATAAATGAATAAAAAGTGGTCATTGTCGCCAGGTGCCATGAAGTTAGTTCTGACCCACAGTAAACCTCTGTGTAGCAGAACTGAACCCTGAACCATCCTCCTAATTGTGCTGCATCAGCTCATTGCTGTGGTCACTGTGACCATCTATCTTACGGGAAATTGTCCTTTCAACTTTATCAAGCATGATGCCCTTGTCCAGGGACTCTTCTCTGCTGAAAACAGGTCTGAAGTAGGTGAGATGAACTCTGACCATCTCCACTTCTGAGGAGCAATTTGTTTGTAAGTATTTCTTCCAAGATGGAGTTGTTTGGTCTGTGGCAGTCCATAGTAACATCAATATTCATCACCAGCACAATAATGCAAATGTACCGATACTTCTTCTTCATGCTTCCTCACTCTTGTTCAGATTTTGCATAAATCTGAGGTGAATGAAACTACTATGACTTGCAATCATACGGACCTTAATCCACAAAATAGCATCCTTGTTGTTCAGCTCCCTCAGGAGGTCTTCTGCAGACCAGTTACCAAGTACAATGTGTCATTTGAACACCGGATGGCTGCTTTCAAGAGCCTTGATTGTGGGTCCAGGAAGATAAAATCCTTGACAGTTTCAATCTTTTTTCTTTATGCTGATATTATCTGCGTCCCCTAATGAGGATTTTATGCTTCTGTACATTAGACTGTAATCCATATAGAAAGATGAGAAACAGGGAAAAGGAAAATATTTTCATAATTTAGCAGAGGCTTTATAATGCCTTAGTGATTACCTTTGCATGTGGCAAACATTACTGAGAAAATTATACCTTACAATTCTCATAGTTTCTATTAGACACTTTATTCAATGTCTTGAAAACTTCTTACTCATTTGAATCCAAATTTTTTAGTTTTTGTAAATAAGTGAATATAGTAGTACATAGAACAGATTTATTAGAAATGATCTCTCCTTAACCTTAGTTCTTTTGTCTTATATTGGTTGATCAATTGTTAGTAATACTCTAGGAAAACCTGGGAGTTTCCAAAAGTTTGTGGGACAATTTCATTATCTTTGACTTCCATTTGCCCAGGATCTTTTTCAAGACCCTCATAAAAAAGGTTTCTGCAAATTACTGAGTGCTCTTTTTATTTTATTTAAAAATTTAAATGCTTTCTTTTACATTGACTCACCTGTTCATATCTATTTTTTGTTCTAAAATGTTCTAATATAACCACCATTGATTGGACATATGGTAATCTCTGTAATCATGATGTATACACTTAAATGAATAAATGGGGAGACCTGGCGGCTTACTGCATTAGGAACTGGGCTGCTAAGATAAAGATCAGCAGGAAGAAACAGCAATCACTCCATCAGACAAGATGAGGATTTCTACTCTCATGAAGAGACCCCAGAGGGTCTCTGCGAATCGGGATCCACTTGTTGGCAGCAAGGGAAGGAACAGTGTTTCATCCTATTCACCTTCAGCATGGATGGCTTTCTTGGCATCCAATCATGTCCTGCTAGTCTATTTTCTGTATCAATTAATAGTAAAATGATTAATGATGATTCTGATGATGTAAAATATATCAGCCTCAATTCTATGACCATCTTTGGTGTTCGTTTACATATCACAGCATCAGCAATCTACTCCCAAATTGCAGACAACACGGAAAGGGGGCTTTGTGTCCACAGATGTTCTTTAGTTCTTCAGGCTTCCCATATGTGGCCCCAACAGAACATGTCCAATAAAAAAGGAAACTGATTTTGACAATTTTTTGACAATAACTATGACTTGTTGGCTGGATGAAGACTGGATCTTCTCTATTAACCATCACATTCTACTGCCCTGAAGATAATCAGGAGTCAAAGAAGCTATTTCATCTGTTTCAAGATTTGAATAGCAAGAGGCACAGGTAGGATCCAACAATTTAATTATGGATTTAAAAAATGAAATTTATCTTTCCTTTTTTCAGTATGTATTCTCTTCTAATGCCACAAGTCCCAATAAATTGCTCATTAAACTTCAAGCAATGCCATGCAATGCTTGCTACCATTTATAGGCAATGCTCTCCAAAGTACAATTAGGGGGAGTATTATGACACAGAACAATGGAGACAATTATTTCTGAAGTTTATTAATGCTAATTAGCATATGGCATCTAAGACAGCTGCTGATACTCCATTGCTAAATACTGAGGGACTAATTAGTGTTTGATGCTAATTAGCTTCTTCTGCATGTGATTGTTCTTGGATGCATATGCATCGTCACCACTAGGCTATTAAAAAGCTGGCCCTGCACCCTTCAAGAACATGATGTGGCATTTAGGAGTTCTGATGGAGTGCATGCAGTTCTTCTTGATATCTCTTCTATGCTCTTAACAGATGCCACCAAACGTGAATGATGAACTGATTCTTCCACTCTTCATTTAAGCCACACTCATAAAATGTCTAGCTTTAAATGCCAACATGAAGATGATCCTTTGTTTTGTTCTGTTTTTCACCCAATCATTTCCACCCAAACCCTCTTTGATCACTCAAGTCTCCATGTTCTCTGAAGGAGACATTGTGTCATATGCTGAAGATCATGCATATAAACAATCATTTGAGGTTAACTAGTTTAATATTCAAGTTTCATTTGGATCTTACCCCGCCCTGTCTATTTAAACTTGATCTTTTATTTCAAGTTAGAATTAATTATAAAATAATATGAAGGGGCTTCTAAGGGTTTATGGAAAAAGTCCATTACCTTCAAATTTCAATGTTGTCCATGAACATTTTAAAGCCCCTTGGGTGTCAATGACAGATATAACCCCAGGAACTCACTGTCTTATGTTTGTTTGGTTTGGGGTTTGTTTCTTCCCTTAGTTATTTTGAATTTTAGAGGATTATCTATAAAAATGTTAACCACATCTAATGAAATTTATGTTCAACATGTTATCTGGAAATCATTTTCATGTCAGTCTGAAAAAAAATGTTCCTAGCATTCTTCATTTATTTTGATGGGGCTGTTGGATGAGGGTCATTCGCCATCTCTCACCAAATGTCAGCAGTGACAATCAATTTGACATGTACATCTGCAGAATAATCTTTTTCTGAAATAAATACCATTCTGGCTAATTACAAAGAGCTTGGTTGATAGCATGTAGCTCTAGGAGGAGTGGACACTAAGATATACTATTGTTTATAAGTTTATTAAATTAGCTTTAAATAAAGTTAATAATTTTGACCGCACATATTGATATTGCCAAGTTGTGTTTTATGAGGTTGTTGTGTGCACCTTAAAAATATTTAAAAACATTTAGAGCTAAAAGAGTTAGTTGACACAAAGATTCATCATGTACATTTCAGGCATTTCATGTGGGTAAAAAGCAGCTGCCTCCCCCGAATGAAAGCAACTGTTCAATCTTTTATGCCAATTGTGTCACAATGTTTATGTATTGGTGTGTGTGTGTATGCATGTGAGATGAAGATGAAACCACTATAGTATGAAAAATGATAGCATGGAGGCAAGCCAAACCACAATGTATTCATCACCAGAAAAATGACAAAAGTGAGACACAGAAAAAGAACAAGGAGAAGCAAACACCATTTAAGTCCTTAGGACATTTGAAAATACAGCCTTTCTGTGTCGTTTCCTAGCTTGTGAAAACTAAAGAATCATTTTTTTTTGAATTACAAAATACCCTGTTTATCCTGTGACAACAGCAGGAAAACCCCCATTATTCTGAGTGGTCAGGGGTTTTCTGAGAGAACCCCAGTTTGTGTTTAGAAGAATGAGACCACACGTGGATGACTGGCTGGATGGATGCAGTCAGAAGAGAGGCTCAAAAGAGGCTTTTGTTTCCTCAGGTATCTTTGATCTTCTTCTTTGTGTTTTCTCACACTCCCAATGAATGGTACCAAGTTTCACATCCATCATCTCTACTTCAGGAATGGGAAGTAGTAGAATTTTAGCATAAAAAATCAGTTGCATTTTTAAGAATTTGGGGGGAGAGGAGATCATAGAATGTGGAAAGATAATAAACTTACGTTGTGACTATAATACAAAATTTAATGGCATGTATTGGAGACAAGTGGGTAACAGTGCCTGAGGTTTTTTGGGGGGCCAGGGTGAGGAGGGCAATAGCCATCACTCCTCTGAGCTGTGCTGTGTCCCATGTTTATTTTAGTCCAAGCTTATATCTTCTCTAGAGAATGGGAAGTATGTTTACACATTTACATGGTATGAATAAACACATTGCCTCCCATCCTCATCACACTGTGAGAATGTATGGATTGTTGATGGCTCTGCTTGTAAAAGGAAGCTCATGGATCAAGGTCACAGGCAATTCTTCATATCAGCAGAATCTCCAAGCTAGATAGACAGGAACTCCACTTTGTGGAATAGGGCAGCTGAAGCATCTCCAACATCTCCCCCCTTTTTATATCACATATGAGCAAAGACTGTGCCTGTCTTAGGTTGTCATTAACTTATGAATGACTTACCTGTCATCAAACCTCCTTCTCCAAGTGAATAGGTTCTGTCTTAGGTTGACAAACATAATCAATGAAATTACCCATCTTTGACTACCAGCCTGCTTTAATTTACGAGGAGGAATATTACAAACTAGCTGTACATAGGCCTTCAATCCTATTCAGATGTATTTGAGGCTAACTCGCACTAAGCATGGAAGGAACATACAAAGAAGAACAATTCCAATGAATAACAATCTGGGCTAAGCCCCAGTGGTGTTCTGGTTGTACGTGGAACTGCGGCCCACTAGGACGGAGGTTCAATTCCAGCAGTGGGACTGGGCCTCCTACTCCCACCACCAGAGAGCAGTGATGCCCCCCAAAAAAATAAAAATAAAAGAAACAATCCAATGCTTAATAGAGAAACCAGTGGGTATAGTAGTAATAGTGGCTATACTAGCTATGGCGGCAATAGTTCTTGCAATAAGCATTCCAAGAAAGCATTTATGAATTTTTAATTCTTGTCTTAATTTCTTTTGAAACCCACGATGACTTGTAGACCTTTATCTGCATACCACTATCCTTGAATATGTCTAATAACCTTAACAATTTTTTTCCTCCTTATTAAAAATTTGTAGCAAAATTAGGGCAGGTAAATTCACATTCACTCCTACAGAGAAAGCTGATCCTGAAAACTCTGAAGAAGACTGGAAACGTGTTTGGGATCCAGGTTCTATAATCACTTGGAGAAAGGTCTATGTATTTACATTCTTGCAGAATAAAACTGATAAACTCTATTCAGGAGAATGCGACCACGTTTGTAGAAGGAAGAACACAGAAGAGATGGAGAAATCCCTTAACCATAATTCTATTTCCAGGTTGCTGACACCCCAAAGGGAGGGGCTCTCTTTGTTTATGTGTTCGCAGGTAAAGAAGAAAGTGGGATTCTCTTCAGCCAGCAAGGCCCAGAAGAGAAGAGAGAAACGAATGCTATAAGTTGATCCTGCCATCACTGAAGAAATCCTGAACTTCATGATCTCCCAGAATCCAGAGAAAGACAATTGCTGTCTACTGAGATACTTCTTCCAATGCTGATACTGTCTAAGGGACAGTCTGGAACTCTATCACAATTGAACATTTAATACAAGAGTGATTGAACTATTACTACAAACTATTCTTTTGTTAAAAGATCAAAATTTTGGACTTATTAATTGATTCTAAAATGTGACTGGACTGTAATTGATTTCTATGTAACCCTGTATCTTATAATGTGACAATTGTACCTTGGTAAATTGTATTTCTAACATGTCTGTAGGAAGTAAGGAAATCATTTAGCAACAACCGGATTATGTCATGATACCAGTCATTATTCAAGGGTAATGGTAGGCAGATAAAGGCCTTAGGTTTTTTAAACCAGTAATATGAGAGTTATTGCTTCAATAGGTATATGCCCTAGCATCCACAATACCTTCCCCATAGTCCATGAAATAGGCCTTTGTGTGGTTTGGAGATTTGGGGGATACCTGTGTCCCAGGGGTTGAGGTTGGGCTCTCAGCTCCTCTGGTCATGAGGGCACTGTGAGATGAAGCACTCTCCCCTTGAATGCCCTGGCAGTGCATGGTTCAGGGAAGGCCTGCTTGGTGTCGCTTGGTCATTGGCCCTGGGATTTTTAACTGTGAAGCCTCCAGTGGGAGCCCAAGAGGGTGGTCTCTGAAGTTACTTCACCAGGTCCCAGGGACTGTCTGTCCTGCCTTCTCAGCTAAGTTAGCTGCAGGGAAGGCCTGCTCACTCTGGGAAGCTGCCCAGCCGGTAGATTGTACAGGACAGGACAGAAGGGTGGGGTAGTTTCAGGGATGGGAAGATCAAGCTAGAGCACCCACACACAGAAAAATGCCATGATTTAATGAGCTGAATCCTGGAGGGCAATTAGAGCTGGGGTGGGAGATTCTACCTGGGGATCTATCAACAAAATCTGGTGGTGAATGCAGGGTCTGCCAACAGACACCCTGTGGCTGGGCATTGTTAGCACGGAAGGAAGATAGGGCTACATGCCTGTATTGAAATGTGTGTTTCCTCTCTCCTAGCTTCAAATGGCCTGCTAAGTTCCAGAGAAGCCTTTCTTGAGGTAAAGGTGACTTCCTGTTTTTCAAGCAGGGATTCAAGACTTCAATCTCCCAGGCAACAGCAAGGTGCTAATAATCCCCATACTTCCCAGGAGACAAGTGACATCAATATTTCCTTTTCTCAAATCTAAGAATGTGTGTCCAATGATGATGCAGTTGTCTCTTTTTGTTTCAACATTTTTTGAGCAAATGTTCTAAAGTACAATTTAGAAAATGTTTGAGGTTCATGGTTGTTTAAAGGACTTGATACGGTAAATAAATCTTAAACTGGATTTAGTATTCCAGGTAGTTTCAGGGATGGGAGAATCATAGCAGCTACCTGACAGCATTCAGCATATGAGAGGCAAGGAGAAGGTAAGTGAATGGATGGATGGTTGCATAGATGATAGATGGTTAGATAGATAGATAGATAGGTAGATAGATAGATAGATAGATAGATAGACAGTAGAGATAGACAGACTGATGGACAGGTAGACAAATATACATATAGAGAGGTAGATAGACACATAGATACATAAAAAATGATAGAGAAATAGCTGGATGGATGGTAGATAATTGAATAATATATGACGAATAGATATCCCTAGATCTATGCAGTATTCTAGGGAAGACAGCAAAATCTGCCTAGCATTCTCTCTAGGAGAGGTGATTAGAACAGCATTTAGTCAGAGTTCAAGCTCATATACATTCTGTGATAGGGAAAAGTAAAGCTATATTTGCCCTCATCTACTGACTTTTGTATAACTGAATTATGTTTTCTTTCCCCCAAAGAAAAATATTTTATTAATAATAATAAAATGCTAATGATCATCATTGGAAATGTCTTTAAGGGTTTTTTTATCTGTCAATAGTTGCTACTCATATTTCAAAAGTTCTTAAAGTGAGTTTAAAGAGTAACTGTTGTTAACTTCGGTGAGAAAATAACAGGAACAAAAGAAGTGATTACTTTCAGTTTGAGTATAAAGCTACTGAGCTGTAACTTGAAGAGTAAGGGGCTTGTGAGACTTGTAGTCTCTCACAGGTGGTTTTTGTTGTTAAGGGTCTTGGAGTCAAGTCCAGAAAACCACACACTGAAAGGACCAAAGAGGATGACCACAAAGGGCTTCAGAATATGTAGTGTGTATGGAAACAAGTTGCCAATATTTACTGTTTAAGTTAGTTAAACTCAGGTTTTCTCCCAAGGACCCTCTGAGTATGGTTGAAATTCTGACTGGTTATCAATCAAACTGTTGATGCACTGTCATTAAATAGTCTTTGCTTTTGGTTATTACAATAAATGTTATATATATTTATATATACACACATATATAAACATATGTGGCATGCCGAGAGATTAAAATTTAAATCCACTGTTTTATTTTTATTTTACTCTGCTCATTTGTGCTAAATTATTGGGGGAAAATGAGATAATATAGCTTGTGTTAGGATGATATTTCTTGTGCTACAAAGTTGCCTTCAGTTAAATAACTCCTTCTTAAAATCTGTCTTCACTTTAATACTACATTTCTCTCCTTTACTGATGATTACCAAAGGTTACAGTAATTAGAACATAGTATGCCTTTACAACTAAAATTCAAAAGGTCTATTGTACGTTTTCCAATGATCAGAAGCCTCTATTAAAATGATTTCCCCTTTGTATGGACCCTGCTTTGACTAGGATTGTAGTGACTTGCACATGAGCTATTGCTAGAAATGTATCTAATTATTTTCTCTCACTAAAACATCTCATTTAGCTAAGAGATAAATAGGAAGCACATGCATGGCCCCCTCCTTTTTTAAAAAATTCTTCTTAAGAGAAGAATTTGACCTCTTTCTGGATATGTAGATTAATGATTTTAATGAGGGTAGTGTAAAAAAACATTCCAAACCAATAAAGCCATGAAGTATGTGAAGATTCCCATTGGCAGACAGAGGCAGTGGCCTGTCTCTGAGCAGCCCCATGAGGGGGGTGGGCTCCGCTGTGACACTGTTACTGAGGCTTCTGTTGTCAGCTACCTTCACACAGATATACAACTTACAGCTGTACAGAGCAGGAAGATCCATCCTGCTCATGAGGCTTGAGTGCAAGGTCCTGACACCTGTAGGATGTCTGACAGGGGAACAGCTCTATCTGACAAGGGCAATTATCAGGCATTAGTTTTAACTAGCTTGTTTTTTCACCATTAACTAAGGCATGAATGTTTGCAACCCTTAGAGTAACTGGTTCAAGAGATCTTATGAGTGCAGCCAATAAATAGAAGCGAGAGGAGGTAGGTACCAGTACACCATCTGTTCTGTATTTTTGAAAGGAAAACAAAATAAAAGAGTACCTGACAAGGTCTATACTTCTTTTAAAAAATCATCTATTGGGGGCTCGTACAGTTCTTATCACAATCCATAGATGCATTCACTGGGCCAAGCACATTTGTGCATATGTAGCCATAATTTTCAAAACATTTTCTTTCTACTTGGGCCCTTGATATCAGCTCATCACCCCCTCCCCCTATGTCTTATCTCCATTCACACTCTTTTCTGTGTCCATTTCCCTAAGCAGTAGGTGGGTATATATGTTCTTGATGAGTCAAGCCTTAGACACTTCTCTTCTACCACCCAGGAGTACAGTGTCCTGAACCCAGCTGTGTTCAGTGGAATCTGAAGACAACACCTGAGAATGCCATTACTTTTCAAGCATACTGTTGTTTCCCTCTTTAGGAGGAAGTGAGTACTCATTTCCACCCCCACCTCCTGGCCACAGAGGTGAAGGGGTTCTCATCTTATTATGCAAGAACCAGGCTTGTCTTGGCAATTAATTTTATATGGGCTTCATGTAGCATTCCCAAACTGTTGCTTCCAATTTATAGCACTTATTATAAAAGACCTGCATAACCAAGCTCTACCAAATTTGCCTTCCAAATTTCCATGACCAGTTCTACTTTATCTCCCCCATATGAAATAACAAGATTATTGATTTGGAGGGGGGTTAGTCTTGGGTTTCATTCTTTTTTTTCTTCTTCTTCTTAATCCTTTTATTTGGGGCTCATTCAACTCTTAAAACAACCCATACATAAGTCCATTGTGTGTCAAGCACATCTGTCCCTCCACTGACCTCATCATTCTCATAACATTTGCTTTCTATTTAAACCCTTGGCACTGGCTTCTCATTTTTCCCCTCCCTCCTCACAACACAACCCATAAACCCTTGATAATTTATAAATTATTATTGCATTTTCATATCTTACAGTTTGATGTCTCCCTTCACCCACTTCCCCGTGGGCTCTACCCCAGTGAGGAAGTTGATTATTGATTTTTTTGTAAAATTATTAAATTATGAAGGATTTTCATTTTGATATTTTAATCATCAGGACCAAGAAAGAAGTTTTTGAGAACACTTGTAAATATGTGAGAGTGATGGGTGGGGCAAAGTATAGACAGATGCTGCAAAAACAGTGTTCAGGGGAAAATCATAGATATTTACCATATTAGGAGATGAGTCCTTTTAAAATGAACATTCAGAAGATATATAAGTAAAGTAAACTGAAACAAAAAAATAGAAGTTAAAAACTCATGAAAAAGTGAATGAAATAGAAAACAAACAATATAGACTATCCTGAAAGTCAAAATATTGTTCCATGTGATCACACACATTCTAATTTATCCATACCTGTCCAGATTGAACAAGAAAAAGGAAAAATGGGAGGAAAACAAACAAGGAGAAGGGTAACAAGGGCATGAGCAAAGACAGTAAAATTTCAATGTCTGAGAAAATAGAAAATTCATACTTCTCAAGCTTAGACTTCTTAAAAATATTAATTTGATATTATTAACATGTTACATGTTTAAGAGCTTATAGAGAATAAGCATTTTTCTGCAACATAATTCATGGAAATCAGTTTCATGGGTGATTAGAAACATGTGCTAAGGGAATCAAATCATAATAAATACTTGCCCAAAGTATGTTAAACAATTTAAGTGCATAATCAAACACTTTCCACAAAGACAAATGTACGCCTCTCTAGTTTGATGATACAATTCTGTCAAACAGTAAAAGAATGTCATGTTTTACAGAAAATATTGCTAAAACACAAGATGAGCGAATATTTAGCAACTCACTATATAATATCAGCATAGTCTATATAATAAAACCTGAAAAAGTTTTACTCCAATGCAGACATCTTTGGTGAAATATTTATAAACCTAGGCCTTTAATATATAGAGGAATAGAGGATGACTGAGCTAGATTTAGTACTCTAGGAAAGCACTTTTTTAATTAGCACCTGAGATTTGGGAATGGAGAAAGAAAAAAAAGCATGAAGAGAAATCTCAATGCATAGACAAAATCAATTTGGATAAAATTATGAAAATAAATTGAGAACATGAAACCATGAACTTCTGGAAGATAATGTTGCTGAAGTATTTTTAAACCTTGAAGAAGGCAGGCATATTTGCTGGACCCAAAAGCACTAAGTGTATTCCAGCCATGGGGGAAAGGCTGATGTCTGCTGAGGAAGCGTGGAGCAGTTGAGGATGATGGGAGAGCAGCATGCTGAACATGTGAGCATGCCACTGAGCTATATAGATGCATGGATACATTCAGTGCCAAGTGTTCTATTATCTACTTACCCCAGACATGCTCGTCTGTTTGTTTTTAAAGCAATAACCATTGATGTCATTGTTATGTGTTGCCAGGATGATCCCAAGCCAAAGACTGTGCAGGGCAAGAAGAACTGTCCCAGCTTTCTTTCCAGTTGTTGTCAGATGCTGTGGGGTCTGTTCCGTGACATCAGGACCCTGCGTGCAGCAGAACTGCAACCTGCCTGCTTTTGCGCCATGCTCAGAGTTGTTATTTTTGAGGCTCTTGTTGCATCCATCATGACCATCCATCACATTAAGGATCTTGCTGCCTGCCCCCTCCCCCTACCCTTCCACTTTTCCAAACATGGTGTCCTTTTCTTAGGATGGGCCTCTCCTGGTCACCCCCACTGAGTTGATGCCGACTCTCTCCTGATAACATGTTCAAAGCGCAGGAGACAGAGTCTCATCATGCTTGCACCTAAGAAGTATTCTGGTTGTACTTTTTCTGAGACAGGTTTATTTATTCTTTTAGCAGCCCAGGGAATTCTCTATTATTTCCAGGCTATCATTTTACAGGAGCAGACTCTCGGGCTTCTACCATATCTCGCAGAGCGTCGATTGGGTTTGAAGCAACTGACCTTCCAGTTAGCAGATGAGTACTTTAACTGTGACTCTAAGGTACCACTAGAAGTGTCTAAGGGATGCCTGGGACTGGGACAAGTCACTTCTAGTGTGCTCTCTGCTGTTCAATTAAGCTTCACCAAGTATGATGTCTTTCTCCAGCAACTCTGGTCTCCTGACAATATGTCAAAAGTTACATGAGAAGAAATCTAACCATTCTTACTCTTAAGGATCATTTTAGTTGTACTTGCTATAGCATGAGCTTGTTCTTTATTTTGGCAGCTCATGATATTCTTCACCACTACCACAATTCAAGGCTTCCATTTTGCTACAGTATTCCTTATTCGCTGTCTATGGACCTATATACCAAATGGCTTGGGTTAAGCTAATGGGAAACCTTGAAGAGTTTTGGAGAAAAACAAGTTTGCATTTTTGGAAGAAAATGCAAACTGCAGAGAGGAAGCTGGCTGGATAGATCAAGGAAGACTAGAATTGGGGACTTCATTTGCAAGAAATGATCAAGGAACATATTTGTTGGAAGAAAGAAAAATGAGCTGTGAAAGACCAAAGACTCCTGAGCATTTCAAAGGGTAATTAAGAGATCCCATGTTCAATAAAGAAAGATCAAGATGGCTTTGAATTAGGGGGGTGGGAAGCAAAAATCACTTGTACAGTCACCACTCAACAATGATGGCATCCCAAGGAGAAATCGGTCTCCTCAGTACCTTTAATCAACAAGGATAAGCAAATAGAATTAACATCCACCAAGAGCATAAGTGCATAAGAATGTATTAGTGGTGATGTGGATCAATTAGAGCTCTGATCCAATACTGGTGGCGCAGTACACACACACATCAGCCACTGACTTTGACCATTATAGCTGATAAACTCTCCTGGGGGGGTAGTGGGTAGTACAATATAACCCCGGACTTCAACGCTAGAAGGAGTGTTCTAGAAGGAGTGTCAAATGCAGTTGAGTTCTGAATCAATTTTTCCCACAAGCAATAACTGAAAATGCATTAATCATTCTTGACCATCAAGTTTTTACCCTCATCTTGCCTTTTTATGTAAAATATTACACAGACATTTTAAAGTAAATAAATTCAGAGCTATATAATATAATCTAACTAAGAAGCACAACATTTAAAATGTTTTTAGCAACTACAATATGGCCCATACCTTAATCTGTGGACACCACATGTGGAGAAGCGGTATGGAGGGAGAGTCCTTGTTTGGAAGGGGAATCCATTTCCATTAAATCAACTGGTAACTGCTTTTCAGAAAAATGTCCCCCCTTCTTTGCTTTTTTTTCACTAGGATCTGGCTGGCTTTCTTAAAAAAAAAAAAAATCTGGGGCTGAGCCCCATTGGCATAGTGGTTGAATGCGGCACTGCAGCCATTGGCTTAGGGGTTCAAATCCAGCAGCAGCTCTTTGGGAGCAAGGCTGGGTAGCTCTCACGACCACCAGAGGGCAGTGATGCCCCCCTCAAAATCTGTCCACTGTGGTCTGCTGTTGGCACTTCCTTAACTGTTTTCTAAAAGGGTTTATTAAATTATCATCAACAATATTGATAGCATGGCCAGCCAGTTTCATCACATGATGATTCCTTTCAAAAACTCTTTTTTAGGACTCATGTTATTTTTTTATCTGAACGCAGTACAAAATGTCACAAAAACTAAGAAAATTATCGCAAAACATTTGGAATATAGCTGCAAAAGTTTTAAACAATGTGTACTGACAACTCCAACTAAGTCTGCGTGACTGAAATGGTGTTTTTGTTTACAAAAATCACATGCATCAGGTCAGATCCTGATTGAGCTCGGATGCAAGATTTTCTCATCATCTCCCATTGAAATCCAGTTATCTCAAGTAAAGCACGGATGAGGTCGAGTCCTGGGGTTCTCCTGGTATACTGAACTGCTAAAGTCAACCTCAACACTTCAAAGAAGCAGTCACGCTGGGCGAAAAGGACGAGGTTTTCTAGTCCTTTAAAGAGTTATTGTATCAGAAACTCGCAGTGGCAGCTCTCCTCTGACCTGCAAGGTCACTGTGAATTGGCACTAACTTCATGTCAAAGCTAACCGATAGGAACCCTGGTGGTGGTAGTCTAGAGTGCAAATGTCGTTGATGTTTCCGGGGTCTCTGAGTAATATTGTTTATGAAGCACTTTTATTGTGCACTCACTTCTTTTCACAATCCATACATTCATCTATTGAGACAAACATTTTCTGGTAACCTGCCATCATCATTTTCAAAGCATTTTCTTTCTACTTGAGCCCATGATCTCAGCTCTCCCTCTCCCCCCTCCCTCCCCCTACTATCCTCCCTCATGAACTCTTGATAAGTTATAGATTATATATTGCTTCATCTTCTGTGTCCCTTCACCCACTTTTCTCTTGTTCGTCCCCCTGGGAGGTTGGTTCTAGGCTGATTCTTGTGATTGTGTCCCCCTTTTTTCGCTGCACCTTCCCTAATCCTCCTGGTATCTCTGTTCTCACTGTTGGCCCTAAGGGGGTTGTCTATGCAGGATTCCCTGGGTTACAGGCTCTTATCTGTAGCAGAGTGCATATGCTGGTCTAGTCTGATTTGTAAGATAGAATTGAAGTCAAACATTTCTTTTAAAGAAAGAATTGAGGTATTAGAGTGGGGGGCGGCATTAAGGAACTAGAGAAAAGTTGTATGTTTCATTGGTGATGACTGGTTTTGCAGCCTTCTGTGAGGAGATGCTCAATTGTCTACAGATGGTCTTTCAATCTCCACTCCATCCCCCCACCCTAAGCCCCCAGTCACATTGAATGCATCTTAGATTACAGCTGGGTCTCAGATGCCTGATTCCTGATCCCATTGATACCACATGATTACACAGGCTGATGTGCTTCTTTCAAGTGGGCTTTGTTGCTTCTGAGCGAGATGTCAGCTTATTTACCTTCAAACCATTAAGACCCCAGATGCTCTATCTTTGGATAGCCAGACACCATCAGTTTTCTTCACCACATTTGTGTATGCCCCCATTTGTCCTCAATTGCATCAGAAAGATGAGTGAAATGCTGCCACAAAACTTTTTTTTTATGTGAAAGGTAGCAGTGAGTTGGGAACCTCGATCCAGAAAATGGCACACTGTTCTACCACACACAAAATACACAATGAAAGAACAGAGACTACTAGGGTGCACACCTTTGTAGTTCATGTATATTGTATTCTATATAAAGGGTTAGTAGTTAAAACCCAGGGTCATGAAGAAAATCCCCACTCACAGTGACCCTGTTGGACTGAAGAAAGCTACCCCTTCCATTTGGAAGGCTGTAGTATGTACTGCAGCAAACAGCCTTTTTCTCTCACAGAGTTACCAACATGCTTCAACCATTCCTCTTTCATTTAGTAACTGAGCATCTACCTATGACCCCACCGGGATTCCATGGTGATGGTAGTTATGGTACCACATCCCTTCACTGGGAAACCTTCAAGGTTGCTGGTAATCATTTCTTTATTGACTGTAGTCCTGGTTGTATGCACATGTTTACTTGGTGAAAACAGCCAACAATAAAAGGTAAACAATAAAATTATTCAAGAATGAAATGCAATGACAACTCATGTCCTGTTCTGTATGCATGAATACTTCCAATGAAAGATGGTATCCCTATAATAATGTAGCACAAATTACAACACAGAGATGGCCAATAGAATGATTGACATGGAGCTAGTTTAGTGAGAAGAGAAAAACTTTCACTTACATATAAAAATATTATGCCATGTTGTTGCTCTAGGATTTATCTACTGTGATAAAAATCTGGATTGATATCTCAAGAGGTGGACACATCAGAATCTACCCTACTGAGAAAAGGAGAAGTCTGAAAGCATAAGAAACGACAGATCTCAGAAATATACCAGGGAGAAGTGGGCATAGAAACATTGTAAGGATATTTAAGTTACAGAACACTGACAATAAATTCCTCATAATAAATTTTTGTTGTTGTTTTTGCCATTTGAAAATGGGTCAAATTGGATGAGCTCAAATAACTTGCTTTACCATCTCAAGGAATAAAGGTGTCAATTCCTTGCGGGGGGAAATTCGGGTGATTATTTTATCTCTATTGCACTGCATATGCCTGTTCAGGTGATGCAATCCTAGATGGTGCAAGGAGAAAAGTTGGGAATGGCTTCCGATGTTTGCTTTAGTGCTACAGACCTGTGTTTGACATTAAAATGGCCAGCATACTCTTTAAAATGTTTGTCTGTATGCCCATAAGCTACTGAAAGTGTAGAGTTAAAACACACACACACACACACACATTTGAGCGATTAAATGACCCAAATCTAACTTGATGCTTAGGTAAATAAGCGCTGGTCTCTTTCGACTAGCAGCCTCTGTGATGGAAATAATTAGCCCAGCTCTATCGACATGGAGCAGGCTCCCTTGGGAAAAGTGCTTTTCTTTTTCGGTTTCCCTTTCATGAGAATCTTACCAGGAACTCTTTGACAGCACATTCACTGATGTATTTCCACATGACTGTTTAAAGGGTAGTTACTGCAATTAGTGTCTTCTCTGTGTACTTTGCAATTTGTGGGTTAATCCGTTTGCTTCACAGAATCTGATATTTCTTATTTTTCCCCCCACCAAACAAATGCCAACACATTTATACTTTATTTATTTATTTTTGCTTGTGGAAAAGTCATCCTATTCAAATAGAACCTTCATTAAAAATCACTCTTAGAGATGCCCTTTTATTTTCTGGTCTGGACTACCTTAAAATTATAAGCTTCCAAGTCCATCCTGAGAGAATCACAACTGTCTATGGGGTTTCTCACTTTTCAACACATAAAAATACAACCACGGGCACCAACATGGAATGAGCTGTTCAAGCCTATGCAAAATGCATCTGGTGTTAAATTTGAAAGAATGAGCAGTTTAAATGTTCAATCGGCCAGGATATTAATTGCTGATTTCTGTAGCAATGAAACGCAAACCTAAACCAAGACAGGTTTAGGTATTTCTCACCTTTCATTTGCCTCACCTCTCACCTCAGGAGAGGCCGTGCTTCACTATTCTGGAGATTTAGCCTGGGGTGAACAGCACAGCCTAGAAAGAAGAAGATAGGGAGAAGCACAGCAGTGAGTTGACCCTTCATCACAGAAGAGACGAAGGCATTTCTTCGTACTCAAACACAGCTGGTGGCATAACTAAAGAGCCCTCTTGCTTTTGCCTTCTAAACATTGGAGGGCTAATGGCAAGGTCAACAGTCGATACCCACCAGCTACCCCATGGGGTATAGATGTCTCTGTCTTCCACAGTGCAGAGGAATAGCTTCCGAGACCCTTCCATGTCTCTATGAGTCAGAGTAGGTTCGGGAGTACTGAGTCTGATTCTTGGTTGAATGGCATCATAATTCTTTAGGTCAAGGAAATTTGGAAGACAAAGAGTAGAACATGGTTATGCAGGTCTTTTATAATAACTGCTATAAATTGGAAGCCACACTTTGGGAACGCTACATGAAGCCCATGTAAAATTAATTGCCGAGACAAGCCTAGTTCTTGCATAATAAGATGACAGCCCCTTCACCTCTGAGGCAAAGAGGTGTGGGTGGAAATGAGTACTCACTTCCCCCTAAAGAGGGAAAGAACAATGTGCTTGAAATGGAATGGCAGTCTCAGGGGTTGGCTTCAGATTCCGCTGAACACATCTGGGCTTCAGGACACTGTACACCTGGGTGGTAGAAGAGAAGTGTCTAAGGCTTGACTCAACAAGAACATGTATACCCACCTATGCCATCACTCCCAATCACAGTGATCCCACAGAAGGTTTTTTAGACTCACAAGACCTATGCACATGCATTATTCATCCTTCTCCCTTGGAGGGGCTGGTGGGTTTGAAAGGCTAACTTTGGGGTTTGCAGTTCAAACCATACCTGAAGGTATGTGCAGGGTTCTGCTAAATACTAGATACCTATAATTCACAAGGATACTTACCAATGACATAGACAATTGACCAATTTATCCTGCTGTATGATGTATATATAATTTTCCATCCACATACAAGCTACGTTTCACTATATGAGGTAAAATGGGTGCTTTTGGCAAAATATGCAAGACTTTCATGCCTGCTGACAGTCCTGGTGATATAGTGGGTACACATTGAGCTGTAATCTGAACGGCTGGCAGCTTGAAAACATCTCCTCCTCTGGATAAAGGCAGGGCTCTCTGCCCCCACAGATATTTGACTTAACAGTTTACAAATATATAAACACATAAATATTGGTGATTTGCCTCGTACCAACCCACCTTTTTTCTTTGAACAGGCATCTGGAAGGCAGAACTTGAAGTCTGCTATAAGGAGAGCATTTTAAATAACTAAATACCCACTGCCATTATGTGCATGCCTACGCATATGGATCTTGTAAGAGGCTTCTGAGGCTGTAAGTCTTTCCTGAAGAGTCATCGTTTTTCCAATGGAGTGGCTACTGGATTTTAACTTCAGACTTTGAAGTTAGCACTCTACTGTTTACCCAGAATAGCTATCAGGACTCCTTACAGAATTAAACAGAAGTGTGTTTATTTTCCAAGTAGCAGTGTTCGCTCATCACAATGAGACAAAGAGGGACTTCTGGTGTCCCTTGCTAAATCATCATAGAAAGCATATCAGCAGAAAACCAAGCATTCTGAGGAAAGACCCCAACAAAAGTGCTAAAACTAATATTCTGAAATATGCAACCCCATATAAGTTCTCAAACTCCTCTAAAGTTCTTTCTTATGAAACCCAGTTCCAACTGTGTGTCTGTCGTCTGTCAGAGAGAAAGGAGAAAGGAGGCTGCCCAAGAACCCATCATAATGAGTTCTTCAAAAGCCTTCACAGTTGCAGCATCTTGAATTGAACACACACACACACACACACACACTGTTAGCACAGCACAGCCCACTGGAAGAAAAATGCCATCTTTCCTCCCAAGTTTTGATGAACACGTGTAATCTGTAATCTCCCCTTTGCCCACTGGGGGAATAGAAACCTGGACCAAGGATGTTTCAGACAGACAAGGGTGAACACTGCACAGCTCCTCCCTTTCCTTATCAGCCGGCTTCTTCTCAAATGCAATGCAGCTCTCGTAGAAACTCCGTCTCCTCTTTGTCCTATTTGTTAGTAAAAGGCAAGCACCGACTTTTGGTATGGTGCCATCCTTGGTAACAACAACAAAACTCTTTTCATCTTTAACTTGAACAGCTGATGCATTAGAACTGATTTTTGACTCTCATTTAGGCATAGTGGATACGTTCCTTTTGAAAAATCCAGCAGCTTTGTTTGAAAGAAGATGTGAAATGATTATGATTTTGCAAATTTCCTTGTCACATGATTCCCTCTCTAGGTGAAATAGTGTATCCTTGGCAGTAGATAAGCCTAACCCACATTCCTCCAAAATTTCAGATTAAACATCGAAGTGCTTCAACATGAAAGTTAAATGTGCGTATACATATATTTAAAGCTGATTTCTTTGTAAATCCTTAAGAATTAAATCTCTACCACAGAAACTCATGGGGTTTCTGACACAAAAACCTGAGGGATTTCCTCAGCCCTAGTCCACTGCCAATCAAGTTTTATCAGCAATCAACAGGAATAACTCTTCCACAAAGTGGATGTCAAAAACTGGCATGCCTTTGATGTATGCTGCAAAATTCGCATCTGTAATAGTTTTGAATTATACTATCTCAAAAATAGTGCTTACAGGCTAAAATGTTCAAATAGTATTTCCTTTCAAATACAGTGTCTAACAGGTGTTTTGCAAAGAGACACTTGAGCCCTACTTTTTAAAAGGCTCCTTTGCTGGTGACATTTGGCCATATGTCATTCAAATTTCAATGTCTCAGTGGCACACGTGGAAAGTACCTGAGTGGCTGTCCTCGAGAAAAATGGTCCCAGTGTCAAAATAGAAGTTCAGATTGCAGACAATTACAAAATCATGAGGCTCTTTACACAGCATTGCGATAGGTCACTTTTTTGCAATGCAGATAAAGAGAACACCCACGGTATAATTTGTCTGTGTTTAAAACTCCCCTACATTGCAATAAAGTTGTCTTTAATTGACTGGAAAAGCATTGTGTGATCAGTTTAGCTAATTGTTTTTTCTCTCTTCTTCTGTGCCGACACTGGGGAACACTGGCCTGCTTTATGGTACCTCTTGTTTTATTCTTATTTTCAGCTGAATTGCTGTGACCCATACTTCAGAAAAAGAAGTTCAAAAGGATCTACACCGAGTCCCCATGTGAGAAATCAGATGCTCTTGGAATTAAGTAAATGTAATATCCTGAACACCGCATTATTGAATTTGAGTCTTCTTATTAGCAACAGAAAGATGCAGGCTTTCTAAAAGCTTGCTTCCCTCTAGAGAAATTTGGAAATAGAATGTTTGCACATAACCATATCTGGGTTTTACAGCATATCTGAGACCAGACCTTGGGCAGTGCCGTGGCAGCACAAAAGCATATCCAGCTCATTGTCTACAAAATTAGCTTCAGGAACTGATAAAACAATTGGAGAAGAGACCAAGCCTTACATGTTTCAGCATGTTACTGTGTGCTGGGCCTTCTCTTCGACAGCTTCCTCTCTCCTCTACCTTCTCTTTCCTCTTGGTTGGCAGTTGTCATCCTTGTTCCTGATGGAGGTTTCTGAATGCACCTTTCTAGGATGGTTTTTATAGACAACACATTCTGAATGAAGTCTTTGAATATGGTCTTCAGAGTGGATGGGGGTTACAAATGGTTATGAGGAAAGGTTGTGACCTCTAATTCACTCACAGGCCTTTCGGAAGAAAGTCCAAGGGTATCTATTTCTGGAAAACCTCTCACTGAAAACCTTTTGTGGCACACCCCTTTCCTGACACGGAAGTGGTTACCATGACTGGGAGTCTACTCACTGGCAACAACTGGCTTAGGGTGCTAATCCAAGGTGGCCCCTTCTCTGTATAAAGATCATGGACACCCTGTGAAGTCTTCAAGTACCCAAGGAACCTAAGAAGCTTATCTTAGACCAAGCTCTTCAGAGATTTCAAGTTGAGGTAGAGATCCCATCAAATTACACTGATTGCCTTCTCTTGGCTGGCTAGACAATGAACATCTTCTGTGTTCATTTCTCCTCAGTCCTCTCCTTTAATTTGTCTGTATTCTCATTTGTGTCTCTAAAACCACAGTTTCTAAATCACCAACTGTACATTTTTGGAAGTGATTACTCCTAAGCTAATTTTAGAAGTGTGGCAGAGGACATATCTGGGCATCTTATTGCTGTACATTTCCTGCCATCCTAGTCATTTCCACAAAATTGTTTTCTTTATTAATTCCTCACTCATCATTCCAAGGCCTGTTGTGCTGTGGGAGCTGTTGGTATGAATGACGCTGTATAAAAATTTATTGTATTTTATTAGTGCATAACTGTTATGCCAATAAACATATTGAAAGAAAGCTATTGGTGTTTAACAGGTAACAAATTCTCAACATAATGTTATTTGAAACCTTCATTTAATGCATGACTAAACCTTGTTTCATAGACACATTAGATCTGAATGAGGACCAGCTCGATTTTTCTTATGATTAAAAAAAAGATCTCATAAAAGAGAGATGTTCAATTGACTCTTTGGCTTCATATCAATTATCAGGATGGAAATAATAGATTCATGGAAGAGAAAAGGAAACAGTAGAAGGGCAAGCCTATCAAGGATATCAGAATCTAATCACATTAAATTTTTTATTATTTTTGTATATTAATATAGATGATGTTAAGCATCTCTTTTCTCTGCCTGACACAATTCATTAAAAAGAAGACGGTGCTATTCAAATGCTTCAGGGACAAAACTTAATTATCTGCTATCTTCATTTGCTCTGGGACCACTGACATATCTCAGATCAACTTGACTGTTGCAATGTGTGGTGATCATGAATGTGGTGCACGTCAGTGATTCACATCCCAAATTAAGAAATTTTCATGTAGCAGAGGATGATGTGTCAAGCGATGCATTTGGAGACAAGATCATGTCACTTTCAGTGATATTAGTAAGGAAAAGGTGGTTGCACATGAATGATAGAGTCAATGACTCCCTGCTCAAGTGGCCCCCTGGGTACTCTCACACTATATCAAAGATTTCCTTGGCTACTCTCCCTTTACTTAAACCATACAATAAAGTGGCGATGGGGACATGTGCGAAGTTGGTGCTCTAACTCCAAAGATGCTGTTTGGTTGTTGCTTTACTGGCATCCGAGAAGGCCACCAATCCCAGTGGACATACCCCTGCTTCCCTCCCCAGCTGAACTTAGCAGAAGCTCTCCTAGGAGATGGGTATTTGCCTGGAGGTATGACTAATGATCAGCTATTCTAGTTTCACTTCCTGGGGAGTATATTTTATTTCCAGAACCAAAGCTTTTGTCTTTGGAAGTTCTTTTGGTAAAGTGTACTTTGCTTTGGTTTTTGATTCACTTTCCAAGTTGAGGGTGGGGTGGAGTAGGGAATCCTAGTTTGCTGATAGAAATCAAAAGCAGGAGAGCTAACAAGAACACCAGGAAAGAAAACATCTGTAGGAGCTAAGTCCTTGTTGGGAGACGAATCAGAGATAATAAGGATTCACCTACCCACTTCTGTCTAGTGATTTCTGACTCCCTTTGATTCTTCAGAGTGTTTCCAAGGCAATAAGCATTTACAGAAACAGATAGTCTCATTGTGCCCTCCACCCCTACAGTGGTTGGTAGGTTTGACGAAATAATTTTGCAGTAAGCGGTCCATCTCTCAATCAGCCTACAATTACATCAGTGCTATAAGAGAATAGACTGGTAAAAGTGCACAGTACCTCTGTCCCTCCTCTTCCCATCGAAGCTCTACAGCAAGTGCCACATAAGATATGAGTTAGCCACTCTGTAAAGAGCAGCTACCCCATACACTGAAGTCTGAAATGT
>PVJH01012761.1:0-63036 GCA_004026705.1 Nesogale talazaci
ATATCCAAGATTAGCTGCCTAGATAACTTGGTATGTTGCAGTTCCAAAGGCCACTTCAGTACTGGTCCCTAATCTTACAAATAGGTCACCTAGTTGCACTGCCCTTTAGCTCTTCCTGCCATGTAATCAATAGCAGGGATAGGGACAGGTTCGTTTCCAGGAATAATATCTATGTCTGGAGGGAGAAAGGCTATCACACTTAACTCTGTCCAAATGCTGGATAACTGGGTAAAAACCCTATTGCTGCCACAAACAAAAACTGAACTATTAAGGGCACATAAGGAGCCCGTATCATTAACAACCCTAGAACATCCTGGTTTCTAAAATGCTGAAACAGAACCAAGGCACAACCTCTTGTAGGAGCAAGTGAAGAGTCATAGACCCCGGTGAGAAGGAAAGAAGACAACTTTTGTCACTTGAAGCAAATCAATATGTATATTTGTAATGGCCATTCCTAAAAGACTTTCTCAGGAACTCCTGCAGCTTACTCCCATTGAAAGCTCCAACATTCAAGTGAGCTGCTGCTGCTACAATACGTAAGGGACCATATGAGCACACTAAAACCTTGCCAAGTTTTGTTATTGTTATTCAGGTGAGTAAACTCAATTCTATTTTTAAATGTTCTGTGAATTCTTACTGTATAGAAGGAACCAAGCCCCATACTGGAGTGATGGAAAGAAAATACAATTCTATTTTCAGAGGGCTCAGAACTTTAGAACCCTATTTCTGTATTCATTTATGGAATTATCCTATTCTACTCTCAAGAAAGGAAAAACACCTAACATGGCAATTTAGTTGAGCTACTCCGTGAAAGAAGCCTCATTCTAAAAATTAATAGCTAATAGTTAAAGCGCACAAAAAACTCTTGAGGTGGGTACTATTATTACTCTGGATTTACAGTTGAGGAAAGTAAGATGTAAACAAGTTAAGTAAATTACCAAGGTCACCATCATTGCTGAATCTAGAATTCAAACTTGGCTCCAAAAGCTATGCCTTTAACCACTAGTCCATACAGTCTGATGTGGATAATAAAAATTGCACTCTGAAGGCACTATTAATTTCATAGAGTATATGTGGAGCTCGTGGAATCTTTCTGAATAGCTCAGGGAACAGGGGTAATACTCTAAGCATTCCTCAATTTTAGTACTAAAGATGAAATGAGTTCTACTGGGAAGTATGCCCTACATAGGAAGTAGGTTAGAAAAGACTCTCTTTGAGGAACACATGTAAAGAAAAACTTTGAAAATGTCCCCAAATTTTACTAGGAATAGCTGGTAGCTGTGTACATATGAGAACTTCAAAAACTTTACGGAAAACAGCATTGTCTTTTCGTTCCATTTTTCCACAGGCTTTTGAAATGTATTGAGTACTTCCACATGTCTAACCAATTTAGAAAGATGCTATCCTGCACAATGCTTAAACACTGAATTTTTCAATGAAAAATATATGGTTTGGTCAGCCTAAGACCACAATGTAAACACAAAAGTGTTTTTGTTTTCCAGCTAATTATACTGCCCTTGGCATGGGGATCTTTAAGGCAAAAAGATGGTAGCCTTGAAAGTCAAACTGAAGCTATTTGATTCCAATGTGTTGCCATTGTATTGTGAACTTTTAGTGGCAATTTAAATAGTGCGGGCCCTAAAGATTTCATCCTGGAAAAGGCTATTAAGAAATGAGGGCTGGGGGTGTTAGCCCATGTACCAAGGCCAGATCATCTGACCTCTGTCTCATTCTCAGAGCGCTATTGTTGTTGCCGTTAGATGTCCTGGAATTGGTCCCTGGCTCATAGTGACCCTCTAAACAACAGAACAAAACAGTGCCTGGCCCTTTGGCATCTGCAAAATTGTTCTGATGCTTTAGCCCATGGATGCATCCCTTCCACTTAACCAATGACGATGTCCTTCTCCACTCAATTGTAAGCACCCATCAGATTGATGGGAATCATGACAAAAGGAACACACCAATTCTAGATAGAGGTAATCTAGGGTCTCCTTGGAGGAAAACCCTCCATAATCGTGAGGAGCAATCATAGGCTGACGTGTATTGCTGGGTGCCACCGAGTCAGCTCCAACCCATAGTGGCCCTAAGCAAAACAGAACAAAACGATGCACGAGCCTGCACCATGTTCACAATTGTTCCTATGCTTGAGCCTATTGATGCAGCCCCAGTGGTATTCCACCTCGTTGAGGGCCTTTGTGAGCAATGCTGAAGTCCTTTTGTCAATTGGTTTGCATATGTGTTTCGAATGAAATCGAACTCATTCATCACAACTTACTACTAGACTTCAAATTATCTGACCTTCACTTTATTTTTTCCTGTGTTCTCACTTGTGCCCCAGGTCCCAGCCCAACTGTCCTTATGAAGCACTTCAAGTTGCCTATGATTTCTATTTAGAGTTGACTATCTGGTGTCGGGTTTTGGTTTGTCTGAGTTTGGTTTTGAGGGTTCTATATAGAATATCTTACCCTACTTCTTGAATTATCTGTCCATAAAGATCTTTTGCTATTGGAGACATGAAATCTGTCTTCAGTAGATAATTCAGAGAGATTGCCTATATTGTTACTGTGATCGTCTTTCTTGTTGCTAAATTTCTACGAACCTCTCCTTCAGTTGCCAAGGCATGACTTCTCTCTCATGAGCCTGCAACTATATGCTGCAAACACTCAAAATCCTAACTTGCAATTAAAATTGATGGGGATCTTATAGACTGTTGGGAAAAATTTTAACATAAATTATGTGCTAGTCTGTAAAGGCATTCATATGTCATAAACTAGACCAATGTAAACATAGTCTTGAATAGATCAAGAAAGGCAATAACATTTTTATAGGTTCTAGAATAATTTCCATTTCATCTCTTCACTTCAGCACTTTCCCTCCATGCAAACAGAAAATTGTAGGGCTAGAGGCGGGGAGGGGGAAATGTACAATATTAGAGTTCATTTCTGAGCTACAGGGAATAAATAAGATGGAATACCATAAAATGCTCGCTCTCACCATAGACTTTCTACACTCACACCTTCATTTCCTTCAGGCAATTCCGCACCGTTTCAGTCAAATCAATTTCTTTGCATTGGATGAGACAGAAAATCCACAAAACCAGCTTCAATTAATTCAACAAATATATAATAAACCTGAATTTTGTGGCATGTACCTTGATAGGCAGTATCCAAATCTGTTAGGCCTCTGCCCTCCTGAAGCTTAGAAGTTTGTTGAAACATACAGGAAATAATCACACAAATATATACCATAAATACCAACTGTGATAAAAAGCTACACAGGAAAAATACAAGGTATGATGAATGATTGTAATAAAGATTGGAGGTAGAGTGGGGGTGGTCAGGGGAGGCTTCTCGAGGAAGGTTCCTTTTAAGCTGAAACATTGCAGATGCCTAGGAGCGTTCACCAAGGAAAGAGGAAAGTGAGGATTTTCTCAGAGAGAACACAATGTGCAAAAACCCCAAGGTGAGAGGCAACTTGAAGTGCTTCATAAGGACAGTCGGGCTGGGACCTGGGGCGCAAGTGAGAATACAGGAAAGAATAAAGTGAAGGTCAGATAATTTGGAGGCTAGTAGTAAGTTGTGATAAATGAGTTCTATTTCATTCGAAACACAATTGGAAGTCCTCAAATAGATTTAAACATGGGAAGGCAATGTAAAGAACTTTCCTCTTTGTCAGTCATCCTCAACTTTACCAACTTTACCATGGGTGTAATTATGTTTGAGTGTGGGAAGGCAATGATCATATTTGTGTCTGTAAAATATTACCCAAGTTGCTGTGTGGAGGATAAAATAAGGTAGACTATTAAGCACCTCAGGTATGCGTACAGATTAGAAATAATGATGACTCTGATTAGGCAAGTACCAGCAGTGCCTGTAGAGAGAAGTGGGCAGATTTAAAACATATTTACTTGTCTTTCTAGGATACTTGTGAGTCCAATTCTATAACAGTGACTTTCTGGACAACGGTCCTGGGCCATGGTCCTATGCCATGCTCACAGATGTTGCATCTGTGAGGGCATTGTTACAGCTAGTCCGTCTCATCAAGACGCTTCCTCTTTGTCACTCATTCTCAACTTTACCAATTATGATATCCTTTTTTAAGGACTGGTCCCTCCTGGAAACATATTCATAGTATGTGAGACAAAGTCCCACCATCTTTTCTTCCAAGACAGATTTGTTTATCCTTCTGGCAGTCCATAATACTTTCAATATTCTCTGCTAGCACCAAGTGTCAGTTCCTCACCAGTCTTCCTTAATCAATGTCCAACTTTCACATGTATATGAGGCCATTGAAATTGCCATGGATTTGGATTTGACAATTGACTGGATATAGGGTAAGTAATAAATGTGAGAAAGTTGGACACATATTTTATATCACTTGTACCAACCAACTAACGACACATTTCTGGCTAATACCCATAATGGGAATGAGCAATCAGTAATTCTATAAGACAGGGGTGTAATTATGTTTGAGTAGCATATTTTCCTTTAAAGGAGTAATCAGAGCATATTTCAGGAATAATCTAAACCCTCTCATTTTATAGAGTGAGAAATTAAGAGTCAAATGTTGTGCTAGTTTGCAAATTAATCTTGTTGTGTATGATTGTCTTATCTCCCAAAATACCATGCAAATTTTCAAAAGGTTATCACTTGTTTTTAAGCATCTCCTCTTAATAGCATCTTGTATAAGATTGATGATATAGCAGATTCCCAATGAATGCTTCCTAAATTAAAATGAATTTAATAAGGTCTGTTTTCTCAGCAGATACAACAAAATGGATATTACAGCTAATGAAAATGACAGAGAAGCAACGGAGTTTATTCTGGTTGGTTTATGCAATCATTCAAAAGTCCAGGTTGAATTTTATTGTATTATGTTAGTGGTCTACCTGATCACACTGTTGGGAAACAGTCATTATTGTTGTAGTTAGAATTGATGGGAGACTTCATACCCCTATTATTTTTCCTAAGTAATCTATCCTTTCTAGATATCTGCTACTCCAGCAGTTAGGTGCCTATTTTGTTGTTTAATGATCAGAGAGACTACCCAACCATCTCCTATATGACCTGTTATGCCCAGATGACCACTGCTTTCTTTCTGGGGATGACTGAGTGTCTTCTCCTGGCTGTCATGGCTTATGACAGGTTTGCTGTAATCTCCAGTCCTCCACACAACACCATCATCATGAGCAATCAGGTATGCATTAAAATGGCCATAATGGCCTGGACCAGTGCCTTCCTTTTAACCCTAATACCTGTCATTATATTTATAGCTCATTTTTTGGATATAATATCATCAATCACTTTACCTGTGAGGTCCAGGCCCTATTGAAACATGTCTGTTCAGACTAGCCCGCTCAGATTTATTCCTGTGCCTGGTCATTGGCATATTCACACTACCCATGCCCTTCACTTTCATCCTTATCTCCTGTACTCACATTGGGATTGCTGTGCAGAGGATCTGCTCTGCAGAGGCCAGGCTCAAAGTCTTTCAGACCTGTGATTCCCATCTGACTGTGTCACCAACTTTTATGGATGTGAAAACTCAGTCAAAGGAATCCAAAGAACAAAACAAAGTCATCTCTGTATTCTATGGTATTGTGATCCCTATATTGAATCTCCTTATTTATACCTTGAGAAACAAGGATGTAAACAATGCTGTAAGAAAAATAATTGAAAGCGTACTAAAAAGGGGTTGAGCTCTGGTGGCATAGTGGTTGAGTGCAGGACTGCAGCCCACTGGCTTGGCGGTTCAAATCCAGCAGCAGCTCTCAGGAGCATCGCTGGGTAGCTCCTACGACCACCAGAGGACAGTGATGCCCCCCCCAAAAAAAGAAAGAAAGAGTACTAAAAAGACAATATTCCATAGAAATTCATCTACTCAGAAACTTTATGCTGATTTACAATAATAAGAATAAGGTAGAAATATTAAACAAAATTTTAGCAAGATAATTCGATTAAAATAGGGGAAGATCATCCTTCCACTGAGCAAAACTGGTGAAATTATGACGTAGCAATTCATTTTAGCAAGGAATACATGACAATCTTGAGGGAATATTATTAATAGTAAATAATTAGTACATTTTAATCTTTGCATTTAAAATTTTTAATTTTAGTAAATGAGGTATTCCTATATTGCGATGTTCTCTGTTGTAGAAATAAAGAATAAGATTACAAAAAGGGCTTTGCTTTTGGCATGCGCTGTCATGATCCGGGCTAAGAAGTGATGGATGTGACTTGCTGCTGCTGCTGTGGCTAAGTGGTGTAACGTCAGTGCGGCCTCATAATAATCCGATGTACAATACAACTTCACAGGACCCAGTCCAAAACCAGCCTCATAGTAATGACTATATTTGATATCCTTGTTGCAACTATTGTGCCAATTCATCTTGTTGAGGGCTAATTGAAAGAGAGCTGTATTTCTGTCCACCCCAAAGAAAACTGGCCCAAAGGTGGGAAAGTTATCAAACAATAACATTAGTATCACCCAGCATGGTGTTCTTCTCCAGAGACTAGTCTCTTTTGATACCATGTCCAAAGTTGTTCAGATGATGGAGAATTCTAGATAGATTTCCTGTGAGGTAGATTTGTTTTTTCTCCAGGCAGTCCATGGAACCTTCAACATGCTTCACTCAAAGGCATCAATTTCTAAGACCATCTTCTGATTCATTGTTGACTTGTTGCATGTAAAGGAGATGAAATTTTAATCTATTATTACTTATCATTTCTTTATTTCCTGTTAAACTTTACCTTTTTTTATCCCCACCTCTCTGATCCCTCCATTCTTTTTTTTCTTACTCACCCCCAGGCCTCCTCAGAGTTATCGAAGTCTTATCTTTTGGTATATAAAACACATTTCTTCTTCTTCAGTTTCTGGGAGAGATGGCTGTTAAGATTGGCTGAGTTTATTAAGCATAATGTTCCTTAGTTTTGCCCATGTCCACATTTTAAAGAGGTCTTATATGGCAGACCTGTCCAATGCAATAAGTTATCTGATTTTATAATTGCTTTTAAAGATAGTTTTATGAGAAAATAGTTAATATATCACACAAATAATGGTTCGATATATTGAGAAGAGCCCTGTAATCAATGCCACAATTTCAGAACATTTTCTTCTTCCTTGTACTCACTGTTAGCTCTCCATTTCTCCATAACCTCCCCATATAGTGACTGTATCTATTTACCTAGCCTGAATTTCCTATATAGATTGCTGCTTCTAAGAGCATTAATTGTATTTACAAGTAAAATGAAACCCTTAAAAACTTCCTTACAAATCCAGATGGACTAGAGAAGATACACTGGTAGAGAGGGGAGCTGGAGATATGGGGAAACCAAGGTGGATGAGCTCCTTCGGGCCAGTGGTGAGACTGGGGCTGCTGGAAGGGTGGAGAGAAGGTGGGGTAGAGAGACGGAACCAACTGCAAGGATATACACATAAGCTCCTATTTGAAGGATGGGCATCAAGGGAGTGGGTTGGGGGAGAGGTCGGGCAGTGTAAAATATGACAGAACAATAACAATGTATAAAGTATTGAGGGTTGGTGGGGAGGGGAGAGCAGATGAAGAGGGGAAGGGATGGAAAAGCCAATACTAGGCGCTCAAGGGAAAAGGCGGATGATTGGAGAGCAATAATAGCAGCGGACATGTGAAGGTGCGTGGCACAGTGTGTTTATTTATGCATTATGAAAAATGGTGTACGAGCCCCCAATAAAATGATTTTTTAAAAAAACTTTAATCTTTTATACATTTACCATTATATTATCAATTAGTCCAGTTTTAAGGATTAGGGTCTTCTTTATATTGAGGTATAACCAACCCACAATGAAGACTCTGGTCCTTGATTTTCTTTGCTTTCTGTGAGCAAGGGTGCATCAACTGCAAACCTTCTTCCAATCCTGAGGCCACATTCTTCTTCATATAGACCAGCGTCTGTTTATTTGTTCAGTATGTACCTTTTCTTATTTTAAATGATGTAGTCCCCCTCTTGCTTTTTTCAAATGACTGTGTCTTGTTCTATGTACAAGATCTTTAGGAACATAATTAGGTATTTAGGAATTCTCTCTTTCTCTCTCTCTCTCTCTCGCTCTCGCTCTCGCTCTCGCTCTCTCTCTTTCTTACAGGGTTAACTAGATTTATTCATTCTATTGCTTTGGCATGGTCAATAAAACACAAGTAAATGTCTCTTGGGTGGTTCTCTGCTCTGAGGAAAAAGTCATGTGATGTCAGCATCATGCCCCTTCTTCCCTATCCTCTTCTGAGTCTGGTCTGAATTTCTGACAGCTCACTGTGAATGTACTGGTTTATAAATTATTTTTAGCCATGATAATTGAAATAAAACTTTTTCCAAAGATGCAAAAATTTTTAATTATCTTTACCAAAGCATTACTTGCATGTGGTATTAACGATATTGTTTGATAGCTTCTCCCATTTGTTGGTTCGCCTTTCTTTGGAATGGGCGGACATAAATATGTCTTCTAATTAGTGAACAAGGTATCTGTCTTCCAAATTTCTTGGTCCAGACTAGTGAGTGCCTCTAGTTATGCTTTAGTTGGTGGAAACATTTTGGTATCTAATCTATGAATCGATAAAGAGGAAAATTACTCAAGTGCTGTATAAGGCTTTCCTCCTAGAAAATGCTCTGCTAAAGCAAGGAATCCTTCAATCCTGTGTAGCTCTTAAGGATCAGAAATGCCGACCTTATGGTATCTGTAACTCTGTCACTTGATCATTGGATAATCTTTGTGTGTGTTGGGGTGGGGGTGTCAATGTAGACTCACAACCATCAAATAAATTCTGCCACTTGGCACCCCTCCAGGACAGGGTAGAACTGCCCAGGTGGGCTTCCAAGACCATAACTTTTCACAGCAATTAAAAAGTTTCAACTTTCTACTGGACAGCAGTTAGTGGTTTCAAACTGATGACTTACATAATTGGCTGCAAGGTCCGTAGATGGTGGCCTCGCAAATACATAATGATTTAACTCTAGGAAGGACAGATAAAAAACATGAGTTTAAATTTTTGTTATAAAAATTATGTTTGTTATTTTCACATAGATAGGAGGCACAGAAAAAATTTAAAATTGCCTATAGTCACAATATTCTGAGACTTACATAAGTTTTGAATTCAGAGATACATGAATTTAGGTCTACTATTCACAATTGTGTGGGATTCAGTTTGTTATTTGCCATATTTAAATTTCAGTCCCTTATTTGTAAAATGAAGATAACATGAGTGCCCACTTAATAAAGTTATTTTGAGAATTCAATGAGATAATTTATGTCAGTTACCCTCTATAATTCATAACTAACAGAGTTGAATGAGTATTCATTAACTTATTTCTGTAGCAAAAATGACCGTTTCATTTTTAAATATCCCATGACAAGATGACAGGCTGTAAAATTATTTTCTTGTTGTAAATTAAATTTATCTGATAAATGAGGTTGGATATGTTTTTCATTCCCTTTGTTAATTTGTTTTTCAAAAACCATGGTCTTGAAGTTGGGTCAAAATGACAGTGAACCAGTCCAATTGTGGAAAACACAATGCTGTGTACAGTGAAAATGCAATGTGCCTAATAAAAAGCCCCAAGGTTATTTCTACCTTGCTTGACTCCACCAATATTCCCAGATATAACCTGAAAGGCAACATTCCAAGTATAATACATTCTTTGTAACTTTGGTAAAAACCCCTTGGATTACTATCCAAATGGACATAACGCTGGCAGAACACTATTGCAAATGCAGATAAAAATCATAGAGAACTGTTTAAGAAGGGTATCGATAGTGTCATGATTTTTTTTGTACGGAAGCCAATTAAAACTTGGACAAATTCTTGTGTGAAGTTCCTTTCTCGTGTTTTCTAATGCCTGACATTTAAACTCGATTATTCCTGAAACTAAAGAGAAGATATTGACTGACAAGTCACAATGAGCTAATAAACCCAAATGCCAGCAAGGTAAGAACAAACGTGATGCCTCAAAAGGAAGAGGAAATATAGACAGTAAAATGGCAAACCTAATACTGATTGGAGTTTTCATTATTCTCATTAGGAAATAAGAGAAGAGAGAAGAGCAAGCCAAAAGATGTGCATTGTGCCCACAGAGAGAAATTTATTGAGAGAGAGGCAGGTACCTTTTTTCGCAAGAAGATAAAATTAGATAGATAAACTAATGTCTTTCCTTTGGTGTACCTCAGGAAGGAGACAGGACCTCTTGGCAGAAAGAGCAATATGTGACATCTGGAAACGTTGAGTAAGCGGTGGGAAGGTTTTTGACATTTAGTCAGCACTCTGGATGAATAGAGTGCAAGAGCTTCTGTTATAAGAACAACTAATCTGAGATGCATGTGCAGAGTGTCTTAATGTTTGTTGCGAAGGATATCTTCTTCAAACATGCTTTGTAGTGCTAAAGTAAATAAGCAGATAATACTTTGGAACTACACTATAGCTGGGAAAACTTGCTTAAGTTTCTTTCTCATCGCTGCCAAATAGCACTTATGACTCATTGTTGCTAACGGGCGGCTCTACTTTCTGGCACGCATCTCTTCCTCGGATGTGCCCGAATCCCGAGCCCACAGCTTAGAGATTTGACTCGACCCCTTGCAAACCAACATCACCATGCAAGAACTTCTTATTGAGAACTGGCAGCACTAAAGTGAGAGGGGCGGGGCGAGAAAGCACTTGAGAAGCAGAACCATAACTTTTCCTATAAGCGTTTCACCAAAAAAGAGAGAAATTAAGCATTTTTTATTTCCTAAAAATGTATCACTTATTTTAATTTTGACAATAGCATCTGCACTAAGTCTGAGGGAAACAAAATAGATTTCTTGCCAAATGCTCGTTGTGATTTTGAAAAGTCATAGAGGCAGAACTATTAAGTCGACCATTTTCACCGCACGTAAATGAGCACACACAAAGAATGTTCATTTGGTCCCGCAATGTATTTGTTGTTGCTACAATTTCAATAGACAACAGCAGAAGTTTTCCACAAACTAGAGTCCATTGTGCCATGTGTGCATATCTGCACACACTCTCTCCAGAGTAGAGAAAAAAGTACCGTTGCTAGGTTTCAAGTTCATACAGACATGGATTTCTTCTCACTATGGTGTGCCAGTATATCTTTGTGATCAGTGGGCAGCTGTAGACAAGTTCTCTCCATCGTACACTTGTCTTAGTCTCCTTAGAGTACCTTTAAAAAAAGTTCAAGGAATAGAGTGGCTTCCAAGGGTCTCTGCCAGAGCCATGAAGAGGCTCTGCTGGGTGCATGAAACTCAAGCCAGAAAGGCCAACTCAGAAGGGTATAGTGACCCTTTGGGGGGACTTCCAAGGGGTAATTGTTATAGATTTTCTCCAAGAATGTTGGCCCTCACAGAACTTATGATAAAGAAGTTTTAAGAAGATTGAAAATTGCATTAATGAGTGAAAAAAAAAAGCAGGAAAGATTCATAGAGAATTTTTTTTCCCAATCACAACACACCTGCTCATTCTTCAAGGGTAGCAAAGGGTAGCGCTCCAAAAATTTCACTGGGAAAGCATAGTCTATTCAAACTACAAGCTCGACCCTATTGAGAACACACTTTGAGGTCTTTTTTTGTGGCCCAAACTCGAATAATATTTAAACAGTAATTTTTAAAAGATATCATAACTGCCCTTTTGATGTGGTGGAAGTCCAACAGTGTAGAATTCCATTTTGGGGGTGGATGTGTTTTTTTACATTTTGTTTACAACAACATTAACATTTCATATGATTGAATGGTTTAGTTGGGTTAATTTTAGAATAATTTCTTCTTTCTTGTACTCATTATTATTAGATTTTCATTCCCCGTTTACCTCCTCTGCAATAATCCTAAAAAACAATCAATCCAGTTGCTGTCTCCATAGATTCACCTATACTGGATTTCATCTACAGAAAAGCATAGAAATAAAGAACAAAAACACAAACAATACCAATGGAACAGAGAAAAACTTTAATAATAAGTAAAGCAGAAAATATTAAATACAAGAACAAATTGAAAATGAGTCATGATGAGGTGTTAAATTTTAATCAAAATACATCTGTATTAATCTACTTTCCAATGCACTGTGTCTGATAGAAAAGCTACTCACATCACTCGTTAATGATGAGAAGGTATTTACAGGAAACTTAATCCACATATCCTGTAAATGCATTTGGGGCTTTCACTGTCTCCCATATCAAAATTCTAGGGGGAAAGTTTAAGAGATGTGGAAATATCACCTTTGAAAGTATACATACCAAAAAAAGTGTACATGCCTAGATGGAGCATACGCTATGAAAAAATAATTTCACGTTTTAGCACTTTGTTTAATAAAGGTTTCTATGAATGTGGAACAATTCTTTTTGATAAGAATTCATATACACAGACTTGTATACATAGGTGTTGTTGTCAGAAAAATATAAAAGTAAAATCAGACTCAAATACTTTTCAGTTATGTAACCTTGGGCAAGTTGCATCATCTTTTCTGATACTGCTATTCTCATCTGTAAGGTAGACATTATAATAGTCCCTACTTCATCAATTTACTATGAAGTTTCTATATAGTAGGCCATGTAGATTATAAAATACAGTATTTGGCAAATAGTAAGCACCTTAAAACATTATCTATGATAATTCTTCTTATCATCACATGTATCATTACATAATTCTGGTACCAGACATGCCTGCACATTAAAAGTCTATTTTATCCTTTGTACAGAAAAGTTATCGCACTTTTTTTGACTGAAGCTCATAATAACTGGAAATATTGAGAGCACACATAGGCATTTGTATATAATTATATGTAAACTTTGGAGGGTATTTCCCTTTTTGCCTTTTTGCATACCTTAATTCACTTACTCAATCAGTATTTCTTGAATAGCTATTATGTAGGTAGATGATTTGTTACTGGGGGTGATCTACAATGAAGAAAACAAAGTGACTGACCCCAAGGGCATAAGCAATTCCATAGAAATACAGATATTAAACAAGTGCACATGGACACATAGCTAATAATTTAAAGAACATGTTATTAAGTACTCTGAAGAAATAAAAACAAGAAACTGAAACAAGGAATAATGGGAATCCTATTTTGGATAGGAATATAAAGTTTCACAAAAGAAGTGATATGTAACCTGCGACTTCAAGGTTTCTATTAAACTTTAATTGTGAAAGTTGAAGAGTGAGGAGACGAGTCTTCTAGAATAAGGAAACAACATTAGGAAAACAAAGGAAGAACTAGGCACAGTAACTAAACAGAAAGAAGACAAATGTGGCTAGAGGGAAGTGAGCATAACAAGTAGGTGATATAATACTCATGCATCCATTCATTTGATTAAAAAATCTACATGCCAGTGAAAACACACATATTCAAAAAGAGAAAAAAACTGTATATATGCAAAGCGTTGCTGTAGGGGTTTGTGACACATCAATGAGTAAACAGTACATACATTTACAAAGTTTATAGTAGAGTTGGGTAAATGCTTCATAAAAATATATCAAATTTGTGTTGCTTTTGGGTGCCATTTAGCAACAGAACAGAATACTGTCTGAACCACACAATCATTGCTCTCATTGATACCATTGTTGCAGACACTTCTGATCCACGTCGCCAAGAGTCTTTCTCTTTTTCACTAACTTTTACAAACCATGATGTCATTGTCCAGGAACTGGCCCCTCTTGGTAACATGTTCAAAGGACAAAGTACCAACTTGTTTTCTTCTTAAGTTGGAATTTGACAGTATGTCTCCCAAAACCTATTTGTTAATTTTCCTGGTAGTCCATGGGATGTTGTTCTTTATTGACACCATAAATCAAATGGATCCATAGTTTTTTGATCTTCTTTATACAATACCTAGCTTTCACATACAGAAGATGTTTTGAAAATACCAAGGCTTGGGTCAGGTGCACCTGAGTCCTAAAAGTGATATTGTTGGTCATAAACATTTTAAAGAGGTCCTGTGCAGCATTTGTCAAATGCAACACATTATTTTGGTTCTTGACAGATGCTTGCATAATTGTTGATTGTGGATCCAGATAAAATTAAAACTTGACAACTTCAGTCTTTTTTCTATTTGTCATGATGTTATCTCTGAGTCCATGATGTTTTTTTTCTATTTGTCATGATGTTATAAAAAGTCTGGTTTCCTTACATTGAGTGTAAGTCATTACAGGTTTTAAATTCTCAGTGTTTTCAGTAAGCAAGGTTGTGCTATCTGCATTTTGTAAAGTTTTAATGAGACATCTTCAAATCTTGATACTGTGCTCCTCTTTATAAAGACCGGTTTCTCCAATTATTTCTCAGCATACAGATTGAATGGTGAAAAGACAGAAGCTAAAACACATTTTCTAAACTTAAACCATTCAGGTTCTTTATTTTGTTCTGACTCTATAGACAGGTTTTAATATAGACAGCTTCCAAATAAGAACAAGTGTTCTGGAATTCTCATTCTTCCCAATGTGATTCATAGTTTCTTATGATCCACAAAGTTGAGTACCTTTATATGGTATATTTGCCCAAATGTGCAAACCACTACCATTAGACAATTTCAAACTATTTTTATAATTCCAATATAAACCCCATACTCAAGTAAGCACTACCCAGTTCCATCTCCCCTCAGCCTATGTGGCAATCACTAATCTCTCTGTCTTTATGTGGTTGTCTATTCTAGACATATCATAAAACTGGAATAATGGAAGATGGCATTCAATTTGACAAGCTTCTTTTAATTAGCATAATGTTTTCAAAGTTTGTCCATGTGGTAACATGTAATTTATGAATATATATTTGGGACATTTGGAAATGTCAACTATTGCTTATTTAGAACCACCAGTTGCTGGTTCCTATTAGTGCAAACATAATGAGCTTGAGGAGATGTCTACAAGACTAGAGAAATAATGTATGAGGATGCTAATTTCACAAAAACCTAGTCAGCACTTGTTATCAGTCATTTTTTTAAATTAGCTTTCCTAGTCAGTGAAAGTAGTCCCTGGAGATGCAATGCAGCCATTGAAAAGTCTATGTCATGGATTACAGTTCTATTCTCAGCTACGATAACGTACAAGTCTAAATCTGCTCAATGACAATGAGTTAGTGGTTACAAGAGTCTAATGCATACTCAATCCAAGCCCCTTATAGGAAGGAGGTGGTATAGTGGTTATATGTTGGACTGTTAAATGCAAGGTCAATAGTTCGAAGTCACCAAACACTAGAAGAGAAGAAACATGTGACTTTCTACTCCTGAAAAAAGTTATAGTTTCAGAAACGCACACGGAGCAAAACTACCATATCATACATGCCATATGTGCCATGCCAAACCATGCCATGTCATACCATTTTGGAGTAATTTTGCTTTTATAGAATATATCATTTGCAAAATTTTCATCTATTCTGTGGGGTTTTTTTTAACTTTTTGTCTTTTCATCTTCTTGATAGAGACTTTTAGACATAAATTTAAGAATATTTTGATGAGATGCATCTATCTATTTTAAAAATCTATAGGCTACATTTGCATTCTTTCATGAGGAAGACAAAGCAAATTGAAATATTTGCATAATTTAAGCTGGCTAAATATTTAGTTTGTTCCTGAAATTTCGATATTTGAGCTTTTGGCATTTACTATAACATAGATAAAGCAATAGCAACAACAGCAAACATTTTAAACTTATTTTATTCACATGATACAGAGTACTTGGTTTGTAATACTTTTTACATATGTGACATTTTTATGATAATACAGAAATACAATAAACTGCTAAAAGTTGTCTATAAAATACATAACACTAGTTCTGATCTTTATAAGTGTGGACAATTAGATTAAAATAAGTTTGTCTTTCATGTTAGAGATTAGCATATTTTGCAAAATACAGTCTAAAAGACCCACCTATTAACTACCAGACTGAGACAGATTTATATTATTTCATTTTTGTCCAAATATTTTTGTAATATAAAAATGTTAACAGTTAACATGATGAAGATTCATAAAGTTGTAAAATTTTCTATATAACCACTTCTATGTCAAACATTTTAAATGACCATAACAGAACTATATATTAAGTAGAATTAAATAAGACCTTAAATAAAGGAAGAAAATAAAATCACAAAGTTCAACTATATATATCTCTATAAACATTTTCTCTTTTTTTCTTATTTATTCAAATTTATTTATTCAATCCAGGTGATGTGGGAACCCTGACCCAAGAAAAACCATTAACAAAACAAACATGGGAGTGAGAGCACACATATTTATTGAATACTAGAAGCCAAAGAGTACATAGTTCATCTTGTCCATCAAAATCTGACTCCCTGGGCAACATGTCATGAAGTTGGAGAGTGATGATGCTTGTGTTAGTGTGAGTAGACTAGAGAAACAAATTCATAGAGACACTCATATGTGCATAAGGGAGATGTGCATAAGCAAGAGCAAGTGAATGTTGAGAAAACATTCCAGCCTATTCCTAATCAAGTCCATAACTCTGATATTAGTCCATAAGTCTGAGAAAAATCTATAAAGTCCTCTTTAGACTCACAAAATATATGCAGTGTTGCTGAATGCAGGAATATCACAGGCCAGTGGGTGGGAATTCTTGTAAATTCAGTGACATTGTAAGCATCTCAGTGCTGATAAGGGTCTTCCAGGTCCAGAGATCTGGATGCACTAGGGCAGGTCCATGTGGCGCCTCCTCAGGGACGTCTCAGAGGGAGTGAGCAAAGAGAGAAAGTTTCTTCTGTCTCCAAGAGGAAAATCAGAATTTCCCAGAATTCTCGGGAGAAGACCATGCCCACAGAGTGCCTTATTGGCTATGATCTGATTGACAGGCTAGACTCTACCCTTACACACTTATCCTTAAATTGGCAAATATATAATTACCACAATGCTCTTAAGCAATCCAACATGAAATAGATCATTTGTTTCCAGGTTTTTCTCTTTGTAGGGACATATGCACATGCCAGCTGGAACTGTTTTTGCTTGTTTTCTTATTTACATTTGAAGGAGAAATAGCAATGGTTTGTCAACACACCACGTACTCTAACAGAATTGTATATTTGAAACAACAAAAAAGTAAATTACATGAATCCCAAGTGAGGTCCTGAGACCATTGTAGCATCAGGAGTACACACTATGGACAGCAAATTAATCAACATGTAACTTGCATTGTGTTAATTTATAATAAAATGTTAAATATCCAATAAAACATAAAAACTGTAATAAAATGTTAAATGTGAAATCTCTGTCACATCTATAATCCTATACATTTATTTATTATTATACTTGTCTAAAACTTTAAACCACATCCACATTTTCCCTCCAGGAGCTTGCCCTGAGGAATCTTCTGGCTCAGTTCTTGCTTGATCCAAGTAAAGTGAACACTGTTCACTTTCATGCAGCCCCTGCCTTTGATTCTCAGCAAGAGCCATGTTGGTAACATATTACACATTTCCTTTTGTTGGGTGTATTTTTTAACATAAAAGTATACCCTGTCTTATAGAGTCTCTATGAATCAGAATCAAATGATGGCAGTGAGCATGGTGCTGGTGATATCACAAAGAAGATGATGGTTGCAGACTTTCCATTTTCAGTTTCTGAGAAGACTTGAAACTTCTCTACTTTATTCCTAGGGCTTCTTATATGCACAGCACCTCAACAATTTCCAAGTATAATCTCAAACCTAGTGGAAAACATTGCATCATGAACAGGGATCTCTGGGTTCTGCAGACCTTGTCCGTAAATATGGATTTCCTGTGGAGATTCATCTTCCTTGTGATTATTTCACTGAAGTGTCAAGATTCCCAAAACTGGTTGCCATAATGGGATTTCCATTACTTGTCATCAGTGATTATTTGCCCTGCTCCTGGTTGTTCAAATTTGTGTTCAGGGGTGCTGAATCCCTCAGAGAGCCTCTCCCTAAGTTTTGTTGTCTCGATTCCATATTTCTGGAACTGGATCTATCAAAACCAATGGAAATCAGGTTGTGATAGTTCTCCAACATCACATCCTGATATAGGGTTTCTGAGCAGGGCTCAGATGCTGCCATTCCTCCCAGATGAACTTTACATCCACATTGTTGAATGTTAGTGATTCACTCTGCTCTATGAACATTTTCATGGTCAAAGTAAGAAGGTGAAAACTATTGACCTTCATTTAATTCTATGTTAAATAAACTTCAAGCCATCTGCATTTCACATTTGGGCCTTGGCAAGCATGAATGATGTTTTTTTCCAATTTACTTTTATTATCTAAAACAGTGAACTGGGCAGTCGTGAGACACGGCACTCAGTTAATTCGTGTGTTGGGTTCCGGACAAGTTGGCGTCATATGCACTTATATATTGACAAACACGTGTGGAAAAAAACACTACATTAATTAAAATTTTAGGCTCAGAAAACTTGATTTGAATTCAGCTCTGATGAAATGAACATCTCCAAACATATATTATTAATTATTACTTTCAAGAGCATAAAAATCTTGGTAGTGAGAGTTCCTATAATCACTTAGGAACAAAACTTTGAGAGATATATTCTTTTTCTTTCTTTCTTTTTTAAAATCATTTTTTGGGGGTTTGTACAACTCTTATCACCACTCACACATACATCCTTTGTGTCAAGCACTTTTGTATATTTGTTTCCCTCTTCATTCTCTTTTTGTTGTTGTTGTTTTTTGGGCATCACCGCCCTCTGGTGGTGGGAGTAGGAGGCCCAGCCTTTGACCTGTGGAGCTGGAATTGAACCTCCATCCCAGTGGGCCGCAGTCCCACGCACAACCACTATGCCACCGGGGCTCAGCCCTCGTCATTCTCAGAACACGTGCTTTCCACTTGAGCCCCTAGTATCCACTCCTCATTTTCTGCTAGCTTTCCACTCCCTCCTCCCCCATGAACCCCTAATTATTTACAAATTAGTTTTATTTTGTCATATCTTACACCATCGGACATCTCCCCTCACCCACTTCTCCACTGTCCGTCCCCCAGGGAGGAGGCCATATGTAGATCCCTCCAATCTGTTTTCCTTTTCTATCCCACCTTCCCACCACCCTCCCATTATCACCCCTCTCACCACCATTCCTAAGGGGTTCTTCTGGGGACTGGATTCCCTGTGTTTCCAGTTCCTATCTGGACCAGTGCCCATCCTCTGCTCCTGCAGGATTTGGAAGGTAGCACTGGGATCATGATGGTGGAGTGGGGGAGTGGGCAGAGGGAGGAAGTATTTCAGAACTAGAGGAACATTGTATGTCTCATCATTGCTAAACTGCATTCTGACTGCCTCATCCCCTCCCCGGGTCTTCTGTGAGGGAATGTCCAGTTGCCCACACATGGGCTTTGGGTCCCCACTCTGTACTCCCCCTCATTCACAATGATAAGACTTTTGTTCTTTGATGCCTGATAGCGGATCCCCTCAACACCTCGTGATCACCCAGGCTGCTGTGCTTCTTCCATGTGGGCTTGGTTGTTTCTCAGCTAGACTGGCACTTTGGTGTCAGCAATCATGTTGGGAAGGTGAGCATCTCAGACTGCCGAATTCTGAGAACAAAGTGTTCCCATATTGAGGGACTACTTGAGTAGGGACCCACTGTCCATGTGCGTCCTTAATGCTAAACCTATAAATATATGTACATAGATCTCTTTCCCCATTGTCTTATATAAATATATATATATATATATATATATATATATACCTGTGTTTAGACCTCTATAAATGCCCTTTGCCTCTTAGCTCTTTCCTCTATTTCTTTTTACTTTCTTCTTGTCCCACGATCATGTTGGGCCTTCATTTGGGTTTTAGGAATTCCCCTTGACAACACTGCCCTGGATCCAGCCCTGCCAGACCTCCTACGCTTTCCTCACCATCGATTTCTGGTCACTGGTGTTCCCCTGGCCCTAGGATTGTTAACACCCATTCCCTTGCCCATGTCTTCCCCCTCTTTATGTCCCTCCAAAACGAAAGTGACCATATTTTAAGCGGGAAACAATGACCGGGGGGGGGGCAGGGTTCTTGATTAAAAATTTGATTTAGGTGGATCAACAAAAATTTTCATAGAACACAAAAATAGTATTGTAATATATTTATTTTAATTTAAAAACGCCACGGGACAATGTTAACTTGTTAAAAAGGGGGACGCCTGGTCACTTTAATAACTGCCATCCTCTTGTTCTCTTTTCTGGCTTGTTTATCCCACCTATCCATTCCAGATACACATGCAGCAATAACAATATGCACCAAGACAATAGCCAAAAAAAAAAACCAATAGCTACAACAGCAGCAACAACAGAAAGGCAACAACACCAACAAACCCTATAAATAGCTCAAGGTCTACGTGTTGTCTTTTACAAGTGTTTTCCCATTGAGTCTGATGGGGCACCGCATCCTGGCCCCACAGTCTGTTTTTGGCGTCCCCTGGAGACTTCATTGCTCTGCTCCTCTTGCTGCTCTTTTGTATGCCCCCAGGTAAGCTCCGAGCAGGCACAATTCCCGCCATGTGTCCTGTGTTGTCCCTCATGGTGCTATGGGTCAGTGAGGAACGTGGTGTCTTGTGGTGGGCCTGGCCCTATGGTCCTCTTTGTGCGTTGGCTGTACTGAGCAGCAATATTGTCTTCACGACTTGGTGAGCCAGGATGCGCTTCACTTTTTCCCCTCCCCCCTTGTTGACTCCAGTGTGCCCTGATCAGACACGTCCCTCTCCTTGAGCTGTAGCTACTGTGCTGTACTCTGAAGTGGATTCTTCTGTGGGGGAGAGGTGCTGTCCACGTAGATGGTAACGGGGCCAGCCCCTCGGGGAGAGGCTTATTCTTATAAAATGATTTGGGGATTTTTTTGTTTGCTGCTGTATAAAATGGCTAACAAAAATTGCTTCTTCATTTTAAGAGACTGAAGATTATGTATGGTTTCGATTGCATAGATATTTATTTTATCATCCTTTCTGAGGATTTGCTTCTTGGAAAAAGTGTCCAGATCAGATAAGCTAAAATTCTAAACTGGAAGATACCTTATTAGTTATAATCTCCAAACTTGTTCATCTAAAATTATGTTTGCTTTTACAAACTATTCGGCTTATTCTTCAAGTTAGCAATGTCCAGCAATACTCTTCTCTTTGACCACCACCCCCCCCCAATTCTTGGCCATAAGTTATAAATAGAATCCTTTGAAAATAAGAACTGCAAAGAAATTTTGATAAATGCTAGAAATAATATTGATAAAGTATTGATCTCTTTTTGGCATCTTTGAGTGTGTCAAGATTCCTTTCTCTCTGTTCATGGTTTCTTTAAATGAGTGTCAGTGCATTTTCCTTGAAGCAGAAGCCACATCATTCTTCTACTGAACAGCATCTGCACACCTGGAACATATTAGAAACACATCTGAACATGCATATATTTGAGTGCAAAGCAGCAGCTGCTCACTTGATGATCTTTATGTCTTTTAGAGTAACTGTTACGCCTCTAATTTCTGCTACCTTCAGTACAATTAATGATGAGATTCTTCACATTTTTACATTACTGCACTCAGTGTTTCAAATTTTTCCTTTCGTGACACAAATATAAAAGGACAAAAAAACCCAAGTGTTCCATCGACCACCGGTGATGGAAATGAACATGATGCCTCTTTCGGGCAGATTTTGAACTTTGAAGTGAAGTTTATGCTCATGATTAACTTCCAACTCTAAGAACTACACATTAATATGAAAATAATATATCACATTGCTGTATCTTCATAGTTGACCCATAAGAATACAAAAGAAAAAGAAAAGGCTACCTTTTGCTAAACAAGCTATTACTCAATAGTCGGAACGTACTCTAGTACTGTCTCTGTGCTATTTTAATAAAATCAACAAAGAAGCAATGCACAAATACTACACGTTTGTGTTGCATATGATCCCATTGCAGATATCTTATTTTGAAATAAATAGGAATTGCATTCAAGACAGTTTACAAATCGATACGCTGAAAATCTGATGTGAAATCAAAGCTCATTGAGAGTTTAGAGTTACATTACAACAAAACTAAATTAAGCAGTCATTTTTTTTCATCTTCCATAAGAAAGTGAGCGCCCTGGGGGTGCTGTCAGGTAAGACTTGGACTGCTATCCAAACCCACCAGCGGTTTCCTGCTGGAGAGTTACATGCATTTGCTCTTCAGAGGGTTATAATTATACATTATTAGCCAGCAAGAGTGGGATGCTTACATTTGCTCTGATTGTGTAAACCATTGTCTCCCTGAAGTATCATCTGGGTTTCCTCCCAGATACCTTTCAGCTCTGTTCCTAAAGCTAACATGAATCCCTGGAGACTTGTCCTATCAACTGTTCAGCATTCAAATCTTGTTTGTGCTCTTTCTTTATCAGTTCAGCCTGCTCTTCAGCTTGTCTTAGTTGCTATCGAATCCTCATGAACTCTGGCACATCATGTAAAAAGTCAGTATCTCCTTGAACATTCGGCTCCTACAGAGTTCATTACAAGCCCTTCCGGGCCTGCAGCTCCTTATGGAAGTACATCAGTGAGTCAGAGATCCTCAAAGAGTCAGTTGGGGTCTAGACACTCTTATGCTGTTCTTTTATGGACTAGTTGGAAAACAGATATTTTAATTCCCCAAATGGCCCCATTTGTTTCTCACAAAGAATGATTTTTTTTTAACATCAGAAATGAACTATCAGTGTAACATGCATACATACCTACTCTGGTTCCCTGGAGAAATTCTTTTGAGCATATATCATGCCGCCTCTCAAAAGGGGTGTTGCTAAGACCACAGACCACTGGAGCCTTTGAGACAAATTGCCATATTGCCATGGACAATTTCATTAGCTTTTGCTGCTTTATCAACTAGGGCAAATATTCCAGCAGAAGAAAAAATTCCACGGTTTGAGGTACAGTAATTTTCTTTCTTGATCTTGTCTTCCATGGTCTTAGATGTACAAGTATAAATTTAAACTATTATATAGTTGGGGGAGTAGTGATTATGCATTGGGTGCTCACTGCAAGGTCAGCAGTTCAAAAGCACTGACCACTCTGAGGGAGAAAGACAAGGTTTTCTACTCCTGTAAAAATATCACAATCCCAATTAAATCAAAAGCATAAATTACACTGTACTATGAAGGCCTGTGCTCTAATGAATTCAACAACTTGGAAGGCATGGCCAAATACTTATAAAAATCCCTCCCAGATGGACATCAAGAACCTCACAGACGCATAGTAATCAAGGAAATAGAAAAAATTTTTCAAGGACTTACCAGCAAAAAAAAAAAAAATTCCCCCAGGGCCAGATGGCTTCACAAGAGAATTCTACCAAGCAGTCAGGGAAGAAGTGACACCAGTCCTACACAAACTCTTTCAGAGCACAGAAAAAGATGGTAAACCCCAAGCTCTTACTATGAAACTAGAGTAACTGTGGTACCTTAAGTGAGCAGGGATCCCACAAGAATCGAGAACTACAGACCCATATCCATAATGAACATGGATGCAAAAATCCTTAACAACATATTGGCCAATAGAATACAAAAGTATATGAAACAAATAATTCACCAGGACATAGTGAGATTCTTACCAGTGATGCAGGGATCGTTCAACATACGAAAGATCATTGGGATTATTCACATCGATGAGAAAAAGTATAATAAGCACATGATAATATCGACAGGTGAGGAAAACGCATTAGATAGCATCCAACATCCATCCATTCCTCAAGAAAATAGGGATGGAAAAGAAATTCCTCAATATTACACAAACTATATATAAAAGACCAACAGCCAAAGTGGCAGTCAATGGAGAAAAGGTGAAAACAATTCCATTAAAAAGGGGACCAGATGAGGATATCCTTTCCCCGCTCCTATTTAACATCATATTGAAGGTCCTAGCTAACACCATAAGGCAAAGGAAAGACATCAAATGTATTCATCTGGGAATGAAGAAGTGAAACTATCATTATACACAGATGATATGATTTTATATATCGAAAACCCCAAATTCCACAAGTGGAACATTGGAAGCGATGGAGAAATGTGGGAGAGTGGCAGGATACAAGATCAACATACAGAAATCTATCATACTGCTATATACATAAGACAAGATCACGGACAAGACAATCGAAAAGGCAGTACCCTTCACAATAGTCAAGCACAAATTGAAATGTCTAGGGATATATCTGACTGAAAAAAACAAAAGATTTATATCAGAAAAATTGTAGAAAACTATTACAAGAACCCAAGAGTGACCTCAACAAATGGAAGGATATCCCATGCGCATTGATCAGAAGATTCAATATAGTAAATATGTCAGTTCTGTTCAAGGCACTATATTAAGTTTAATGCAATCCCAATGAAAATGTCATCATCCTTCTTTACAAAGAACTGATTACCAACTTCTTTTGGAGAAGAAAGAAGTCCAGAATTATGAGAGAATTCCTCAAGAAGAAGGACAAAGTGGTAGGGCTTGCTTTGCCTGACTTTAGCACTCTTTAGGTCAAAAGAGTGTGGTACTGGTATAATGACAGATACTAAGAACAATTGAAAAGAACTGAAAACCCCAAAATAAAGACATCAACATACAGGCAACACAACCAAGGGACATATGGCAGTCAACTAAATAGTACGGGAAAAGTACGAGGGAAAAAAAGACAAAAGAAGGCGGACAGTAGGGCACTAACCCACCCAAGGGGAGGGTATTATTTATATCTCCACAGAAAAAGGAGAAACCAGGCTTAAATTCAGTGTTCCAAGACTTGACTGTAACATATCAGCATGGAACCAATAGAGAGGACTTCGGGGCCAACCCCAATCCCAACTATGTGTACAATCCACCCCTCCCACCGGCCAAAAGAGTGCACTTCAGAGGACAGCACTGAAGCTACAACTTGGCAAGAGGAGCACATCTGATCAGAGAACACCGGAACAAATGAAGAGGGAAGGAGAGTGAGTGGAAGATATCCTGGCCCACCAAACCACAAGGATAATGTGCCTGTTCAGTGCATATAGTGCACCCAAAGAACCATAGGGCCAGCCCCACTAGGAGACACAGCAGCCCTCACTGAAACAAAGCACTATCTGGAACAAAGTGGAGACACAGTGTGGGAATTGTGTCTGATCAGACCCCATGACACTGGAGAGAAAAACTAAGTGCATGCAACATAGCGCAAGGAAAGCAAAGCAATAAAGTCCCAGGGGAATACCAAAAATAGACATTGGAGCCAGAGAATGTCACCCCATCAGACTTAAGTGGAAAACACTCCTAAAGATTAAAAAATACCTGGAGGTTTTTATAGATTTTTTCTATTTTGTCTCTGACTTTCTTTTTGTTGTTGTTATTTTTGCTTGTTGTTTGGTTTTTTTGCCTTCCTTTGTTTTCTTTTTGCACTTATTGTTGTCTCTGCATATCTATCTAGATAAGATAAGAGAGATAAATTTGGAGGAGGAAACAATGGGACCAGAAATTCAGGAGGGGGACATGGAAGGGGGGGAGAGGTGGGAGAAAGGATGGAGTCAATCAAACCAGGGACAAGGGGACAAGTTAACTAAAATTTATGGAGAGAAGGGTGTAGGATGCATAGTGGAGCTTAATCAATGGCAATGTAACTGTGAGGAATTACTGACATCCAAATGAAGGCCAAACATGATAGTAGGAGAAGAGGAAAGTAAAAAGAAATAGAGGAAAGAACTAGGAGGCAAAGGACATTTCTAGAGAGGTAAATACAGGCATGTACATATGTAACTATATTTGTATATAGCAATAGGGAAATAGATCTATGTAATATTTTTCTGTTAAGTATTAAGATAGCAGATGGACTTTGGGCCTCGTCCAAAGAACTCCTTCGATGGAAGAAAACTTTGCTCAAATAATCCAGCATTCTGTAATGTTCAACTTCCTGACCTGATAGCTGAAGACAAAAATGGGGGGGGGGGAGCAAATGTGGTTAAGAAAGTTGATGGTGCCTGGCTATCAAAAGATGTAGTGTCTGGGGTTTTAGATATATAAAGGCTTGAAGATATATAAGTGACCATCTAGTTGAGAACCATCAAAGCCTACGCCTGTGTGATCATGAGATGTCAATGGGATCAGGTATCAAACATCAAAGATCTCAAACAAAAAATCCTATCAATATGAATGTGGAGTACTACAAAGTGAAGATCCAAAGCCCATTTGTAGATAATTTGACATTCCCTTACAAAAGGACCACAAGGAAAAGATGAACCAGTCAGGGTGTAGTATAGCATCAATGAAAAATACCACTTTCCTCTTATTCTTTAATGCATCTCCCCCACCCCCAACTATCATGACCCAATTCTACCTTATAAATCTGGTTAAACCAGAGCATGTACATGGGTACAGATGAAAGCCCACAGCATAGGGAATATAGGACAGATAACCCCCTTAGAGATAACAGTAGGGGAAGGGGAAGATGGGGGAAGAAAGAGAGAACCAATGACAATAATTGACATATAACTTCCCAAGGAAAAGTAGGTGAAGGGAGACAGCAAATGATGTAAGATGTGAAAAAAACAATAATTTTTAATTTATCAAAGGTTTGTGGGGGAGGGAAGTGAAAAATAAAAGCTTGTTTCCAGGGCTCAAGTAGAAAGAATTTGCTTCGAAAATTATGATGGCCAACATGTGTACAAATGTACTTGAGAAAATAGATGGATGTATGGATTGTGATAAGAGCCACCAATAAAATGATTTCATAATTAGAAAGAACATACAAACACCAGTGTATCTTATTAAAAAAAGTTACCATCTTGGAAATTCATATGGACAATTCTACCCTGTCCTATAAGGTCAATATGGGTTGAAATGAACCCGTTGGCAGTGAGTTTGGAGTCTGTTTTCTATATTGTAGCTACTATGCTCTGAAAATTTAACATCAGACTTTTCTTCAGTCACAATTTCATCAGAGGCCTCTCAATTGAGAAAGGAAGTACAACAATCCTAAAGATAGACTGTTAAAATATGAAATATCAAGTTTTGAAGTTCTACTAAAATCTCCATGAAACTTGAACCTGTTGCATTATATGAGTGTATCGACATCGGGACAGTTTCCACAATGGTAAAATAATCTTCACTTTGTTCAACTACTTTGATTTCAATAGGCTTGTTTCAATAAAACTTCTTATAAACCAATTTATCAAGTCACAAGCTTATCAGACACAACAGATATACAAGTTGTTTTCTTTATAATTGCTCTTCTTGGTATGGGCTTTTGTAGCACAATTGTAGTTCTTTAAAATAATGATTCTTGGGCTAAGCCCCGGTGGCATAGTGGTTGTGCGCGGGACTGTGACCCACTGGGTTGAAGGTTCGATTCCAGCTCCACGGAGCAAAGGCTGGGCCTCCTACTCCCACCACCTGAAGGCAGTGATGCCACCCCAAAAAAAATAATGATTATTTTTCCACATACATTATGGTATCTCTTATTTTAAAAAAACTTAGATGCTATACTGGATTTACAATCAAGCAATGGCTGCTCTTCATAAATGTGAATGAGTTCAAAATGGCTACTCAATCACTCTGAGTATTTAAAATCAGGAATGACTTCTGCAGAAAGAGCCAACTAAACACACACACACACACACACACCAGGAGAAAATTAGTATAAAAGGAAGCTGAAAGGACAGATTCAAAGTGGATCACCACATACCAGAGACTGCAAGAATAAGCATACAATGAAAAGAAGGGAAAGAATTAGTGGACTTGAAGACAAATCTCTTGATTTTCATATGCAAGAAGAAAATTAACAAAAAAGCAAAGAACTCTGAAAAAAAGTCTAAGAATTATGAGACACTAACAAGAGTAAAAAGGTAGCACCTGGGGTCTTAAAGGCTTGAAAGTAAACAAGTGAACATCTAGCTCAGAACAACAAAACCCACATGAAAGAAGCATACCAACTGGGGGTGACAAAAGGATCAAGTATCAGGCATCAAAGAACTAAAAATTATATCATTATAAATAAGGGGGAGTACAAATTGGGGACCTAAAGCCCATCGGTAGGTGAAGCAGCATCCCCTTACAGAAGGGCCACAGGGAGAAGACAAGCCAGTCAAAGTACAGGGTAGCAACAATGAAATATGCAACTTTTCTCTAGTTATTAATTACTTCCTCTTCTGTATATTAAGATCACAATTCTACCTTACAAATCCATTTAAACCAGAGGACATACACTGGTACAGATAAGAACTGGAAACACAAGGAACCCAGGACAGATGATCCATTCAGGACCACTGGTGAGAGTGGTGATACCAGGAGATTGGAGGGAAGGTACAGTAGAAAAGGGGAACCAATTACAAGGATCTACATGTAACCTCCTCCCTGGAGTATAGACAACAGGGAAGTAGGTAAAGGGAGACACCGGACAGTGCATGATATGACAAAATAATAATAATTTCTAAATTATCAAGGATTCATGAGGAAGGGGGGAGTGGGGAGGGAAAGGAAATATGAGGAACTAATACCAAGCGCTTAAGAAGAAAGAAAATGTTTTGAGAATGCTGATGGCAACAAATGTACAAATGTGGTTTCCATACAATAGATGTACGTGTTGATTGTGATAAGAGTTGTATGAGCCCCCAATAAAATGATTTTAAAAAAGAGTAAAAGGGAGCAAAAAAATCTACAGAGAAAGTAGTCCTTAACTGTTGAGAGAAAACTTCCTAATAAACATAAAGGAGAAAAATAACCATCCAGAAAGCTGAGAGAACCCCAAACATAATAGAGTCCAAAAAAACAGAATGAAATAATGTACTCAAACTTACCACTATCAAGGACAAGAAGAGAATCCTGAGAGCCACGAGAGGGGATGGGGGTGGGGAAGGAAACCAATAAGGGAAAGCTCAGCTTTTTTTTCAGCATAAACCACACAAGCAAGAAGATACCTAAAATTATGATCACCAGCAGATGTCTAAAATTACAGGGCACCAAATAAAAAGGAGATGAGGTGATTTGTATGAAGTCAAGTGAAAGGAAGCAAAAGAATTTCCAAAGATTTCCTCCAGGTTTAGAGGACCTCAATGCCCATCAACTCAAGGCATGGCATAGGTTGGGGTTCAGGTTGGGGTTGGAGTTAGGGTTAGGGTTTGGTGAAGGGCATCCCCTGTCGAGCACATTATGGATGTAGTGGAAAAGACAGAAAATACTGGGCATCTGAAATTGCTTCACTTCTTGTATCATTGTAAACCTCATAAACTATAATGTAAAGAAAATACAGCCACACAGAAGAAGAAAATACATAATTTAGGTCTTATGAAAATCTAATTGTAAATTCAGTTTTCTTTTAGTATACTTCTAAGTGATGCACAAGACACTTATTTTTAAATTTACAGCCTTGAGGTTCCCAGTGTTTGCTTTCCATAATTTATTTATTTGAAAAAAGATGAGATCAACTCTTCAGCTATTTTTTAAGATTTAAAAATGGTAGTGGATCATAGTTGTAGTGTCTCCTGTGCATGTGCACTGATTTTAGTATGTCTCTTACTCTGTAAATCTCAGAATAGCAGCAAGAACTGTGATCTGCTAAAAAAAAGTAATAGTAATGTCTGGATGGACATTAAGGAGTGAAAGATCCCAAGAATGCATTAAATAAAGCTTGAAGGTGAAATATTTCCTGTTTGGGAGAAAATAGTTAATTTTTTCTGCATTACTCCACAGAAATTGCAAAGCTAAACTTAACTTTTTTATGTCTTTTAGTTTTAATGCTTGTCTATTGGTTAAGTATTACCTCTTTCTTCTGTGAAGGAAGCATCATTCTGGATTTATTACAATAACTATCAGCAGTTTTACAATAGTAAATAATTTCCGTTGACGCCAACTGTCAACTTCTCAGGGACCAAAAGCACAGCCTATTTCTGTAGCCATTCAAGTAGTCCCTGATGAATTTAGAGATCTCTACGAAAGTCCCCCAAGAACAATCACAATAAAATTGGATTCTGTAGATCATGTTTTGATTTTTCTAACCAGAAAGGCAGCATACTTGGGAAATTTTTATTCTAAACCACAAGTTTATAATAAATTATATGCTTGAAAATTACTTGCATGTAGGTCTCTGGAAATGGTAAAATAAATTCAGACTTCATTTGCCTTATAATAGAAATTCCCCAAACTATTCAATACAAAAACAAATTTATGAAGTATGTCCTCATGTCTATTTCTGTCAGAATATTGAAGCATTATACTCAATTTAAACACATAGGAATCACTATTTCAAATGAAAAGTTCAATTAATAAATAAAACAAGATATTATTTTAGGTTCAAGGTATAGATTTAATAAAGTGTTTCACTTTTCTTTGGAAATTTTTCCCATTATATAATTCCCAATTATTTTATTCTTATAAAATAGACCATGACAATTTTTCTCTTCAAAAAATATTTTGTCATACATTGTAAGCTCTGTATAATACAAGAATCTCATTGTTGTTTAATATGATCTCTGACTAAAAGGTTTGGGGTTGAATATGTAAAGAGTGCTATCACAGTCACAAATTGAAGATTAAAAGATGCACTTTGGATTTTTAACTGACAATAAAAAGTCAAACTGTTTCTCTGCTGGAGGAATTCTACCACTGAATTTTTTTTCACCAACTTGTTTATTAGAATCTTTATGTTATTGTCTTTATTATCCTTTTAATATCTGTCTATATTACCTAGCATTGATACCATAAACACTTTAATCAAACTGTTAATAGTGTTTGATTTACCAAATACTTTGAAGCTTTATCTTATGTTAATTCTGAATTCCAGTCTTAATTGAATTAAAGGTGAATGACAAAAAAATAAAAGATGAAACTACAGGGTAATTGGTGAAAATTTTTTAATCCTTGAGAACAAAAGCACAATCTACTAAAACTTTCGGGACTAAGAAAAGGAAGTATTCAGAAGACAATTTATTTCAATAAATGCACACATGAGAAAAAAATAGACCCACCTTAAAACCAGGGCAACAAGACAAACCTTCAATCACCATAAGAAAAGAAATCATAAAGATTAAAGCAGAAATAAATGAACTGGAAAACAGAAAAATAAGAAAAAATCAACAAGACTTGAAGTTGGGACTTGGAAAGGATTAGCCAAATTGACAAACCACTAAAAAATTTAACAAGGGAAAACAAAGAGAAGATGCAAATATCAAGAATAAGATGAAAGAGGTGACATCACACCAGATCCAAATAAAAATTAAAGAATAATAACATATTACTATGAGACTGTATGCTAACAAATTTTAAAATCTAAGTAAAATGGGCATATCACTAAAAATGCACTATCTGTCCAAATTAGCACAGACTCACATAGAAACCTCAGCAACCCCATAACAAAAGAAGAAATAGATCAGGTGCTTTAAGGAGTTCCAACAAAAATAGCACATGGCCCTTGATTTTGGTTTGTATATTTGCTTGTTTTTGGTATATGAATCCTAGGATATGTAAATCTATAGCATCAATAACTGTATTATTAATTCCCTAGGGAAATGACAGAAGAGATTGGAGTAAATGAGGACAAAAACAATGAGTACAAGAAAGAAGAAAATGGTCTAAAATTGATTGTTGTGATGATAACACCATTCTTCTTAATCTGGTTGAAATGTTGAATTGTATGATAAATGAATTATCTAGGTTTTTTTAAGACCATGGATGAATGGCTTCACTGTAAAATTCTCCCAAGTATTGAGGGAAGACTTGTCACCAATCCTACATGAATTATTCCAGAGTCTGGAAAAGGACAGTGAAACTTAAAACTCATTTTATGAAGAAAAAAATAGCCCCAAAAGCAAAACCAGACAAAGATATTACCAAGATAGAAAACTACAGGCCAACATTCCTCATAAGTATAGAGTCACACATTCTCAGCAAAAATAGTGGACAGTAGAATCCAACAGTATATATAAAAAATAATTATATGTCATGAAAAAGTGGGATTAATACCAGACACTTAAGGTCAATTGGTGAAGAAAGGATATTTAACAATATCCAAACTCAATCCTGATTAAAAACTCTCAGCAAAATATGAATAGAAGGGGAATTTGTCAGCACCAAAAGGCCACATATGCAAAAGCAACAGCCAATATCTCATGCAATGGGAAAAAACTGAAAGCATTCTCCCTGAAAATGGAAGCCAGGCAATGACTCCTTTTATTACTACTCTCACTCAACATTGTGCTCAAAGTCTTAACCAGAGCTATGGGCAAAAAAAGAGATCAAATGAATCCAGAGTGGCAAAGATCTGGCACATCATATGAGTTTGTAAGTAGAAAACCCCAAAGACTCGGTAGGAAAAAAAGCTGGGGGGGGGGGAGAAAAACTGTACTGAAAATAATCAATGATTTAGTGACATTGAGAAAAAACAAACCACAAAAATAGGTTGACATATAAATATCAACTAGGTCCCTGTATAGTAATAAAGAGATCTCTAAAAACAATACCATTTTACAATTGTCAAACAAAAGATGAAATACTTAGGAACAAACCTTTTCAGAGAAACACAGGACTTGTACAATGAAAACCACAGAGCACTACTGTAATAAACCAAGAGACCTGTGTAAATGAAAGACTAATATTGTGAAAAATGTCAACACTATTCAAAGCATTCTGCAAATATAATACAATTCCTATCCAGATGCCATCATCATTCACTAAAAAAACTGGAAAGCTTATTACTAGTTTTATGTAAAATAGGAAGAGATAAGTAAAGAACTTCTTAAACAGCAGAACAAATATATTTACATATGCACATGCGTGTATTTAGACCTCTATAAATGCCCTTTACCTCCTATTTCTTTCCTCCATTTCCGTTTACTTTCCTCTTGTCCCACTATCATGCTCAACCTACACTTGAGTTTCAGTAATTCCTCAGTTACATTGCCCTTGATCAAGCCCTACCAGTCCTCCTACACCCTCCTTGCCATCTATTTTTAGATCACGTGTTATTCCCTTGTTCCTGGGTTTGTTAACATTCACTTCCTTCTCCCTGCCTCTCCCTCTCCCATGTACAGTCCCCCCCAACCATCGGTCCCATTGTTTCCTCCTCAAGATTGTTTATCCTGCATATCTTATCTAAGTAGACATGCAGAGATAGTAATATGCACAAAAAAACAAGACAGAGCAAAACAAAGCAAATCAACAAAAGAAAACAAAAACAATAAAAATAACAAAAAAAGAAAAGCCTACAAACACTTCAAGGACTGTTTATTGACCTCTATGAGTGTTTTCCAGTAAAGTCTGATGGGGTGCCATGCACTGACCCTCAAAGTCTTTTTTTAGTATTCTCTGGAAACTTCATTGCTCGGCTCCCCTTGCTGTTCTGTTGCACACCCTTAGTGCTTTGCATCGGTGTGGTGGGATCAGATCTGACAAAATTCCCACTCTGTGTCTTCAGTGTTGTCCCCTATAGGGTTAAGGGTCAGTGAGCAATGTTGTGTCTCACAATGAGGTCCTCTCTGTGCATTGGCTGCTCTGAGCGGGAATAATATCCTCAGGGCTTGGTGGGCTAGGATTTACTCCACTCTCTTTTCCTCCCCCTTCATTTGCTCCTGTGTGCTCGGACAAGACATGTCCCTCTCCTTGAGCTATAGCTTCAGTGCTATCCTATGAAGTGAATTCTTCGATGTGTGTGTGTGGGGGGGGGCGGGGGTTAGGTGTCCACACAGTTGGGTTAGGGGCTGGTCCCTCATATCTCTCTATCGGTTCCCTGCTTCATGCAATATTGAGGGTAGCCATACCAGGAGGGTAAGAGGAATGAGGGGGGAGGTAGGGGGAACTAATTATAATGATATGCCTATAACCCTTTCCTGAGGGAGGGGATTGGAGAACAGAAAAGTGGGTGATTGGAGACATTGGTCAGCTTTATTCACCACATTTGTTTATGCACCCACTTTGTCTTCAGTGATCATGTCAGGAAGGTCAGCATCACAGAACGCCGCATTGTTAGAACAAAGTGTTCTTGTATTAAGGGAGTTCCTAAATCGAGACCCAATGTCCGTCTGAAACTTTAATTTTTAATCCAGGATAGATAAACCCCTCAGGGTCAACAATGAAAGTACAGATATGAAAGTAGGGGTACAAGGAGGATTAGGGGAGTGGTGGGGGGGGAGAGAAGGAGGAATCAATCACAAGAATAATCTATAACTCCCTCTCAGGGGGAAGAATAATAGAAAAGTGGGTGAGGGCTGGTAAGTGAGGGGCGATGGATGATGAAAGATATTGAAATAATAATCTACAACTTATCAAGGGTTCATGAGGGATGCTGGGCAGGGAAGGGAGGGGGAGGAAATGGGGAGCTGATATCAGGGGCTCAAGAGGGAAGAGAATGCTTTGAAAATGATGATGGCAGCATATGTGCAAATGTGTTTGACACACTGGATGAATGTATGGATTGTGATAAGAGATGTAAGAGACCCCAAGAAAAGTATTTTAGAAAAAGATGAATAACTCAACTAAAAAGTGGCAACAGGGCTGAACCGATAATTAACCGAAGATGGCATCCAACGTCCAAGAACCCTGAAGAAATGTTCATAATTATGCTTCTAGTCATCCAGCAGATGCAATGGAAAGCAATGGTGAAATACCACCTTAAACTGACTATCACAGTCACCAAATAACAAATGATGGAAAGGGTTCAGAGAGGTTTGAATACTCATCCACTCACTGGTTTTTTCCCACTATCATCGAGTCAATGCTAACTCATAGAGAGTGCAACTGTTTACAGGAGTAACAGGTTCAGTCTTCCTTCCTGGGAGCTGCTGGTGGTTTCAAACTTCAGACCACACCGATCACAGCCCAATGCATAACCAGTACACCACGAGGCTTCCTTCTGGGACCCTTTGGAAAGTGATGGGACGCTACCTCAAACAACTGGGAATAAAAATTCCATAAAATATCTCTGTTGTATTCATATCCTAAACAAGTTAAGAGTCACACCAGGAATAGGTATATGCCTCACAGCACTGTTTGCAATGGCAAGGAGACAGACATAACCTAAAGGCCCATTAATAGAAGAATAGATCAACTTTAATACATGCACACGAAGGACTACTATGCATCACTACAAAGCGATGATGAAACACAAAGTATTTCATGGCATGGCTGGACCTGAATCACATTGTGTTGAGTGAAATCAGCCAATCAATAGAAGACTGCTGTTATGCTAGAGAGACCAAAACTATAAAAACAAAAAACAAAACAAAAAAAAAACAAGATAAAAGGATCAGACTGGGATTTGCTGAGGGGTTGGAGGAAGGTGAAATAGGGAGAATAAAATTATGGGTGTTGAGTGAAATTGAAGGTAGTGATCCACAAGTTAGTGAAGAAAAATTAAGGGCTAGGTTAGGAGTAAGAAGATGGAAGGTGGGGGGACATTGATTAGTAGTTTAAATCATGGCATGCAATGTTAATTATCTGACCTATAAGACCCCCCCCCCATGTTACAATTTTTTTTTAAAAAAAAGCAGTGAACTAGAGATAAACACCATGACAAAGGTGCCTTGTAAATTTTAAGAGAGACAAAAGAGGACAGCAAGACGAGGGGACTTAGGGATGAAAGATGCCACAGACTTGGGACCTGGATCAGCAGTGAGTGATATGGCTACCTGATTGGGGGACTTCATCACTTCATCTCCGTGATGAGGTGGTGATGAGTCCAAAAGGAATATAAAACTATGACGGGATACCCAAAAGTAAGCAGAATTTTTTATTTCAAAGCTATGTATTTAAGTCTTTTTACAAAACAGCCAAATCACCTTCAGAGTACTCTCCATTACACTTAATACATTTGTCAAATCTGTGATTCCATTCTTGGAAACATTTTTCAAACTCATCGGTTTGGATGGTATTTGGGCCCTAGGTCTGGTGTGTGTGTTTGGGCTGAGTCTGATCTGTGCAGCAGCTTCCCCCAGGTCTAACAGAAAGATGGCCTGTTGGACTGTCCGGCCCTCCCTCCAGTCTCTCAAAGCCAGATCTGGACTGTGTAGCCTCTTCTCCCACATGCCAAGAAGCTGGTCTGTGAAAGACTCAGACACTACAGCTGCAGCATCAGGAAGCAAGCAGTGCAAACACCATCAGTTTCCTTCACCTCATTTGCATGTTTCCCTGACCCAAATCCTACAGATATCTCACCACCCCGCTGATGAGCGCAACTTCCCTGACCTAATTCATTGGGTTGTGGAACCCATCCAGGAACTCTTTCCCTGCATGAATAAAGCCACTCTTAGCCTAACATTCTTTGTCTCAATCCTACCTTCATTCTGTATCTCACTTTTTACCTCTTAGATGGCTGACAGTGCCTCGCTCATTCTTTTCTTCACTTCTTCTATGTCGTCAAATTGCTGTCCTTTAGTGTACCTTTTCACTTACAGAAACAAAAAGAAGTTGCACAGAACAATGTCAAATGAGTCAGGTGCATAGGGCAAGAGAGGCATGCAGTTTGTCCCCAAAACTTGCACACTGAGATGGCTGTATCAGCAGGTGCACTGTTGTAGTGGCAAAACCAGTCCTCTATCTGCCACAAATTAGACCTCTTTTTTTTGCTTGGCATCACTGCCCCCTGGTGGTGGGGGTAGGAGAAATTAGGCCTCTTATTTCACAATGTTATATAATCTTTTCACAACCTCTACATAGAAAACTTGGTTGCTTCTGAGCTGGATGGCCGCTTGTTTACTTTCAAGCTTTTAAGACCCCAGACATACATGTTTTGATGCACGTACAAACACACATTTGTTTTCTGGGATCATGTCAGGGAGCTGTGTATCATGGAATGCCAATTTAGTAGAACAAAATGTTCTTGCACTGAGGAAGTACCTGATGGAGGGCCAATGCCCATCTGCTGTCCTAATTCTAAGCCTATAAGTATATGCATATTGATCTATTTCCCCTTCACAATATGAATATATATACCTATGTATAAGCCTGTATTTAACCTCTATAAATGCCCCTTACTCCCCAGTTCTTTTCTCAATTTCCCTATACCTCCTCCCGTCCCATCATCACACATTTAAGAAGTACACCAGCTTATAGGACCAAGAGATACCAAAGGGATCAATGATCAGGTTTCAAGAACTAAAAATCATAACATTATATGCTCACTTTCCTGATATGTTCACTGACGACAAATATGTGCATAAGCAAATGTGGTGAAGAAAGCTGTCGGTGCCCGGCTATCAAAAGATGTGCGTCTGTGATTTTAAAGACATGAAGGTGAATAAGTGACCAGCTAGCTAAGAAGCAAGCCCACATGGAAGAAGCACAACAGTCTGTAAGACCCAGAGGTGTCAAAGGGATCCGGTATCAAGCATGAAAGACCTGAAAAATATATCATTATATGTAAGGGGGAGTTCAGATTGGAGACCCAAAGCCCCTCAATAAGTGAAGAGACATCCTCTTACAGAGGGATTGTAGCGAGGAGATGAGCCAGTCTAGGTGCAGTGTAGTAGCAATGAAATGTTCTCAAATGCTTCCTCCCACCGACTATTATCCCAACTCTGCCAGACAGATTTGGCTAGACCAGGGTGAAAACGTGGAAATTTAGGATAGATACTCCCTTGAGACTAGTGGGGAGTGGTGACACTGGGAGGGTGGAGGGATGGTGGAGTAGAAAGGGGGAACAAATTTCTCGGATCTACATGTGACCTCCTCTTTGGGGTGTGGGAGGGGGTGAGTGAAGTGACACATTAGAAGTGTAAGATATGAAGAAGTAATAACTATTTGTAAGTTATTGGAAGTTCATGGGGGAGGAGAAGGGGGAAGGGGAAATATGGGGAGTTGGAATTAAAAAATAAAGAACTAGAGGAAAGAGGGGAAGAGGAGCTCATGCTGGAGGGGTTCAAGCAGATAGTGTAAATGAATGTGGCAACATGTGTACAAATATGCTTAATATGAACGATATATTAAATGTTGTAAGAGCCCCCAATAAAATCTATATATTAAAAAAAAAGAAAGAAAACTTCATTAACAGTGTGACCTGGTGGAATGAACTCCAAATGCACTATCCCCCTCATAAAAGTATAAATGCGCATCACCTTAATCTTTGATTTCACTTGACAAGCTTTTAAAGAGCAAGGTGATGATGACATCGTCAACTGGCTTGATTGATGGTTGATTTCGGGGTGGGGTGGGGTAAGAATAGCACCGTGTCTCCTCACCAGTAATGAATGATGTGGGGGGAGAGTCTGGGTCACTTCAGAGATGTTCTTTCAAAGCACAGATTGTTTCCATTTGACAATTTTTATCCTGTTCAGCCACCCTTTTCATTCCCAAATCTTTCAGTAAAATTCACGGAAACAACCTCCAAGATAGTCCATATCACTTCTCCATTTCTTCAATGGTCTGTCATTGGTCTTCAAGCACAAATGCAGTAATTTTGTAGGCATTTTCATCTGTTCAGGAAGTTGATGGATGTCCAGAATGAGATTTGTAACCTTTTTTATAAATGAGAAAAAACACTTATACACTCGAGTTGTTCCCTTAGTGCTGCCCTTGTAAGCTGTGTTCAACATCACAGCAGTTTCTGTGGCATTTTTCCTGAGCAGGAAACAAAATTTCACAGCCGCACCCTTTTTTCTTCAATCGACCATTACAAAAACCCAGGTCTATCAAAGCTGTTTATATAAAAAAAAATCACTGTGATCAGAGAGAAACTCCCTAAGTGACGCTACTGTGTGCACTAACTCAGAGCTAGTTGCTTGGTGTTCATCGAGTGGGAAAATGCATACTATGGCTTTGGGGGTGCCTCCTCTTACATTTCTCTTCCAGAAGGATGCCCAGTTTATACTGATTTCCATCTGATGACACTGGCTATTTCAATTTAGCTTGGTGAGGCTAAGGGATTGAGAAATCTTCTAATAGAAGTGTTCAGAAACACACACACACACACACACACACACATACACACCACTACCACCACTGAATGTAAAAGAACCAGAGTACTTATAGAAGCCATGGACCAAGTGCTGGCTCTGAGGCTTTCTAGTTGTTAATGCAAATAGTTAATTTAGCATCTTCTTCAAGTTTCTGTAGCAATTATTTTCTTCTCTCTTCCACTTTCAGTCTCTTGGCTGGATACACTGCTCTAAAGATGCTGCCTTTCAGCTTCCAGGTATTCTAATTCACCTTGAGTGGGCTTCTCGGGTGTGACAAACTGAAGCTTGTTCAAAAGTTCTCATTTTTCATGAATTAGCATCAGCTTCTCATATCCAATATTCAGCCCCCCAGGTCAGGCCTCAACTCCAATTATGACTGTTCGATTTTTATGTTTGCCATGCTCCTGTTGACTTTTTTATACTGTAGTTTTAGCCTGACCTTTTAAGCTAAATTTTATCTGTTTCAGACATCAATATCTCCAGACACACTGATGCGTGGCTCAGCATCAAGGGTCTGTCTGGGGGACAGACATGAAAGCTCCTAGGGCTGGATCTCAACTATGGCTCAGATCTTGCAATGCCTTGATCCAAGTAAAAATGCTTCTGCTGTTTAGCAAGACTTTGCATCAGATCTTGATTTTCCTTTTTTTCCCCCGGGGCTTATAGCCTTTCTTATAGATTTCAGTATAGGGTGGCATCGACTTCACTAAATTCAGACCCGCTCTTGCCTACAGACATTTCTAAAAGTCAAGTTGTTGCAATGTTTCAACTCCTTCTATCTGAGCAATTCTTGCTTCATTTTTGAGAGATATTTTATCAATCTTTCTTTTGACCATTTGAAAGCAGTTATTGTTTTATTAATTGACCAAATAACAAAAATAGTCATGGCAGACACCTTAGTTCATCCTTTTAATAAGTCTGTTGGTCTGGTCTTTCCTGTTGCCAACATCTCTGCCTTCTGAGAAATGAGTGGTCTTTTACTTCATCCCACCTCATGGAGAACATAATGTGAAGGGCCACAAGAAGTTATTTGCTTCTTTGAAGCATTTCCAGACAACAGTATAGATCTCGTGAATCAGATCCTCCCTGAAGATAATGTCATATTTATCAAGAGGTCGGGCAATGAGAGTGCTAGTTGTCAAGGCACTACACTTCTTAGCCATTTTGCCATAAATCATGCTTGTAGATAAGTTCATTCACAGACTGCAGGTTTGGGTGCCCCCATGAAATGAATGGTTCCACATGTTAATTGGAGCCTTGTTAAGCTTAATAAAGGGGCCTCTGGCAAAAGTGAAGAAGCTGCAACGGTTTTCAAACCTTTGAACTTACACCACTGGTAACTCGGATTCTGATAAGAAATGCCAGCTTGAGTTATCCAGATTCACAGACATTGCCAGCTTTTCTTATCATCCTAGCCTTTCAAATTTCAGTTCTCGAACATCTGCCTATATTCCTTGTGATAATTAATGCTTAGCTTTCTCATAGATAAACTTCTTTCTTGTCTTTTGAAGCAGCCTTTGGACAAACTTCTTTTTCAGGTGCTTGATCTTTAGTTTTGTGAAATTCCTTCACTTTTTTTAAAGAGTCTCTAGAATAAGTTGATCCAATTTGTCTTCCTGGTGTTGAGATTCGATGCTGCCATTATCACTGTCCCTGGCCGCCTCCCAGCCTCAGGGTGGCAGAAACTGCCTGCTACAGGATCTCTTAGGCATGACTGGACACCTCAAATCCAGTGGTTACTCCACAGGGAACCAACACAGGACTGTGAATTAATTGAACTGACCAGTCCAAATCAAGACCCTTGTGGGGAACTGAGGGCTAGGGGCACTGTGGAGCTACCTGAAGGATCAGCTCAAGAAGCGCTACACTCAGAACCATTGTGACTCAGATCACTGCCTCTGTAGAACGTTTGATTGAATTCTCTTCCCCTTCCATTATATCCATTTGGTTTTTTATTGCTGGTGACTTTGATGTCGTATCTAAGAAACCATTGTCTTATCTGATTTTATGAATGTAATCCTTCCAAGAATTATGCAACTTTAGGTCTTATATTTATGTCTTTGACACATTCTGAGTGAATCTGTGTTCATAATGTGATGCATGGGTTGAATATAATTATCTTATAGATGGATATAAAGTTGATTTCAATATCATTTTCTGAAAAAAAAATATTCTTACCCCGTTGAATTTTCTTGATGACCTTTTTAAGAATAAAGTGATCATAGGTTTATTCCTGGATAAATTGATCAGAGGTACATTTCTGGATATTTGATTCCATCCCATTTATCTGTACATTGATACTTATGCTCATAACATACCATTTTGATTGGGGGAAGCTTTGTAGTAATGTTTGAAATTAGGAAATGTGAGTATTTCAAATTTGTTCTTTTTTTATTTAATTTTTTTTGGCATCACTGCCCTCTGGTGATGGGAGTAGGAGGCCCAGCCTTTGCTCCTGTGGTGCTAGAATTGAACCTGCATCCCAGTGGGCCGCAGTCCCGTGCACAACCACTATGCCACCGGCGCTCAGTCCTCAAATTTGTTCTTTTTAACGATTGGCTTACCTGTATTTCCATATGAATGCTTGGATCAGCTTATGAATTTCTAAAAAAAGATATTAGTATTTTAATAGGAATTTTGTTCATACTGTAGATCAATTTGGGGAGTATTGGCATATCAACCAATCTGTGATAATAAAATGTCTTTTCATGTAGAAAGGCATGATTTAATTTCTTGCAATAATATTTTATAGATTTCAATATACAAGTCTTAATTTTCGTTGAATTTATTTTTGATTATTATTTATTTCCTAGTAGTTTATTATTGATGATGCTATTTTAATGAAATTGCTTTCCAGGAGTGCTCCCTTCTTGATTTGGTTCTTTTTCGGGGGAGGTCAGTCTGCAATGCTTTCCCACCATGTGATCCCCGAAATGTCCTGTGTCGCTGTCTGCTTCAGTAGGGTTTCTTTGCTTTCTTGATTTTATTTTTAAATGTTGATTGCAAATGCACAGAAATACCTCTATATTTGATCTTGATATTTCAAAACTTGATGGAAGTTTTTATTAGTTCAAATTATTTTTCTGTGAACTCCTAGGATTTTTTTATATGAAGATCATGGTATCACGAATAAGAAAAGCTGCTTCTCTTCCTTACAATCTGGATTTTTTTCCCTAGCCCAATTATCCTGACTGGGAACCTCAGTACAATGTTAAATATATGAAAATGGGCAACATTGTCTTTCCGTTTTTACACATTATGCATTTGTTATTGTGAGGGCTTTGTGTGTGTGTGTGTGTGTGTGTGATTTTATCAGGTTGAGGAAGCTCCATTCCACCTCTAAGAGCTGTAATAGGTTTATAATAAAAGATATTATATATCTTTCATATGTTATCTAATTTGATTTAGATAATTATATATGTTGCCCTTTATAGAATTAGTACAGAAATTGCATTAAAGATGGTAAGATGCTGAAGTAATCTGTCATATATCTCCTTAATCATGTTCTATAATCCTCATATGATGCTAGATTCAATTTGAACACCATCAGGGCTTCTCTCTACATTGATGAAAGTATTAATTTGTAGTTTTTCTTTCTTGTGAGGTGTTTGCCTAACTTTTGCTAAGGATAATATTAGCTGCATTTAACAAGTTGATAAATATTGCCTTCTCTTCTTTTCTTTGGAAGATTTTTGTGAAAGGTTTGTTTTAATTTTTCTTTAAATGTTTGGAAGAATTCATTTGAACCATCTAGGTGTGAGGTTTTCTTTTTAGAAAGTTTTTTTATCATTAATTCAAACACTTTCTATGGATCTATTCAGATATTCTATTTCTTCTTGAGATAGCTTTGATAGTGTTTGACTTTCTAGATATTTGTTCATTTTACTTAATTGACCATATTTCTTAGTGTAGCTATAACAAATAGTACAGGGGATAGTTTGAATAAACAGAAATTTATTTTTTCCAGAAATCTGGGATTTCCTAATCAAGCTCCATGCTTCACTCACTATGCCACAGGGGTTCTTTAATTATTTTTATTTTTTTAAAAATAACTTTATTGGGGACTCATAAAACTCTTATCATATTCCATGCTTCCATCCATTGGGTCAAGCACATTTGTAGGTATGTTGCCATCATCACTTTCAAAGCATTTTCTTTCTACTTGAGGCCTTGGTATCAGCTCTGCATTATTTACCCCCTTCTCTCATAAACTCTTAATAATTATATATTGAGATTATTTTTTCATGTCTTGCAATGTCCAATGTCTCCTTTTACCCTCTTGTCTGTTGCCCACTCCTCTTGAAGGATAGATAGGTCATTGTGATTAATACCCTCTTTTCACCCCACATTCCCCTCCTGGTATGGCTACTATCAATGTCAGGCCTGAGGAGTTTATCTGTCCATTATTCTCTGTGTTTTCAGATCTTATCTGTACTAATGTACATGCTTTGGTATACCCAGATTTGTAAGGTAGAATTAGAGTCATGATAATGGAGGGGGAGGCATTAAAGAACCAGAGGAAAGTTGTATGCTTCATTGGCGCTATACTGCACCCTGACTGGCCGATGTTCTCCTCATGAGCCTTCTGTAAGGGGATGTCGAATTGCCTATACATTGACTTTGGGCTTCCACTCTGCACTGCCCAACCCATTCACATTATGATTTTTTGCTCTGAGTCTTTGATATGTACATAGTTTGTAGGTTTAATATTAAGGGAGCAGATGGATATTGGGCTTGTACTAAAGTATTCCCTCAACACAAGAACACTTTATTTTATTAAACTGGCATTCCATGATGCTCACCAACAGGATTGCTGAAGACAAAATGGGTGCATAAGCAAATGTGATGTAGAAAACTGATGGTGCTGGGCTATCAAAGGTATAGTGTCTGGAGTATTAACAGATCAAAGAGAAACAAGCGGCCATCTAGATGAGAAGCAACAAAGCACACATGGAAGAAGCACACCAGGTTGTGTGATAAAAAGATAACGATGGGATCAGGTACGTATTAGGCATCATAGGGACTCTTTAAATCCAGGTCTCAGCTTTGTGAATTTACAGTTTGTCAGCATTGTTGTTCGTAGGTGCCATCTAGTCATCTCTGAGTCATAGAGACTGTATACACAACAGAAAGAACACAGGACTGTCCTGTACCATCCTCACAATTGTTCTTATTCGAGAGCCCACTGGTGTAGCCACTGTGTCAATCTAGCTCATCAAGGGCCTCCTTCTTTTTTGTCGTGCTTTAACATTGCCGGACATGATGTCCTCCTCAAGGACTGCTTTCTCTTGACAACATGTGGAAAGAATGTAATGCAAAGCCTTACATCCTTACCTCTGAGGTACGTCTTCTAATACAGCTTGGATTGCTCTTTTAACAGTCCATGGTATTTTACATATTCTTCTCCAGCATCATAACTCAAATGCATCTATTCTTCTGTGGTCTTCTTTATTCAATTTCCAACTTTCACATGCATATGAAGCAAAGGAAATTACTACGATATGAATCAAGTTTACCTTAGTCCTCAAACATCCTTGCTCTTCAATACTCTAAAAGGGTCTTGTGTGAGTTGATATACCTAATGAAATAGTATTTTGTTCTCTTGACTGCTACTTCCATGCACATTGAATCCTTGACAACATCAAACTTTTCTCCACTTCTCATGATGGCATCTATTGGTCCAGTTGTAAGGATCTTGGTCTGTCTTATATTCAGTAATACATACTGAAGACTACAATTCTTGATCTTCACCAGCAAATGCTTCATGTCTTCCCCACATTCACAAAGCAAGGTTGTGTCATTTGCATATCCCTGATTGCTAATAAGCCTTGTTCAAATCATAATGCCACAGTTTTTTCCGTATTATTCAACTTCTCTTGATGATTTCCTCAGCATAGAGGTTTCATAAGTATGGTGAGAAGATACAATTCAGACATATCTTTCCTAATTTTAAAACCTGCAGTATCCAATTTGTTCTGTTCACACAACAGCCTTGATCCATGTACAAGTTATAAATGAGCATAATGAAGCATTTGGGAATTCCCATGCTTCTCAAGGTTATCCACAATTGATTATAGTCCACACAGCAGAATGCTGCTGCATAGTCACTGAAACACAAATAAACATCTTTCTTGGCTTTGAGCCATGATCTATTTGACATCAACAATGATATCCTTTGTTCCACATTCTCCTCTGAACCTCACCTGAACTTTTGACAGTTCCTTGTCAATATCCCACTGCAACCACTGTTAAGTGATGTTAAGCAACATTTTATTTGTGTTTGCTACCAATGATATAGCTCTATAGCTTGGTCATTCTGTCGCTCACCTTTATTTGAATGGGCACAGAGATGGATCATTTCCAGTCAATTGGCCAAGAAGCTTTCTTTCAAATTTCCTACCATAGATGAGTGAGTGCTTCCAGTGCTTCTTCAGATTTCTAAAACATTTCAGTGGATGGTCCATGAATTCTTGGAGACTTGTTCTCGGCTAATGCTCTCAGTACAGTTTGAACTTCTTTCAGCAAAATTGGTTCTTCTTCATATTCTACCTCCTAAAATCATGAAATGTCAACCAATTCTTTTTTGTACAGGGACTCTATGTGTTGCTTCCATCTTCTCTTGATGCATCCTACATCATTCAATATTTTGTCTATACAGTGTTTCAAAATTTTGTTTTTTGGGGGGGAGTTGTGCTATTTGGGGGGGCATCACTGCCCTCTGGTGGGAGTGGGAGGCCCAGCCTTGCTCCTGGAGAGCTGCTGCTGGATTTGAACTGTCAAGCCAGTGGGCTGCAGTCCCACAGTCAACCACCACACCACCAGGGCTCAGCCCCACATGTTAAAATGTTTCAAAACTTTAACTCGAGGCTTCTACTTTTTATTTAGTTCTTTCCATTTCAGATATGCTAAATGTGTTCTTCCTTTTAGTTTTCTACTTCTAGATCCTTGCACATGTAATTATATTTGGCTTGGTCTTCTCAAACCGCCCTTTTCAATGGTATATTCAGCTCTTTAAATTAATCATATCTCCCATTTTTCTTTGTTATCTTACAATTAGTAACAAGTTTCAGAGTCTCTTTTGTCATTTACTTTGATGTTTTCTTTCTTTACTGATTTTCAGTGGCCATCTGCTTTCCACTCCCACAGTTCATCAGGTCTTGTTTCATTAGTGTTCAGTGTGTGAGATCTGTTTTCTAGATGTTCTCAAAATTCAGGTCGGATAGACTCAAGGTCGCATTTTCATGCTTATGGATTTGTATTAGTTGTCTTGAGCTGTATTTTGAAGTTTCATATGAGAAATTGATGGTTTACTCCACAGCTAACCCTAAGTCTGGTTTTAGCTGCTGATAAGGCGTTTCTACATTGTGACTTCCCACCAATGTAGAGCACTTTATTTCTGCATATTCCAGTTGCTTTTTATGTTGTTGAAATAGCAGTATTTGCTATGAACAAGTCATTTATTTTTAAAATGCTATCTTGGGATCTCCTTCATTTCTATCCCCAGGTCCTATAGGGTAAGGAAGAACTGCCCTTGTGACTTTCCAAGGCCATCATCCTTAATGGGAGTAGAAAGTCCCGTCTTTTTCCCATAGAGTGGCTGCTGGTTTTAAAGTGTTGAACTTGTGAACCTCAGCCCAATGAATAACCACTAGGTCACCAAGGCTCCTTAATGCTAATAGTACACAAAATTTTCCTTCTATAGAACGCTATTATATTTTATATGTTCTCATAAAAATATTTATTCATTTTTGCATTCATTTTAATCAGGTAAGTGAAGAAAATATTTAAATAAAGATTAATTTATCCTCTAAATTTATATACACAGTTACCTTTACACGTGATCTTTATTTCTTCCTACAGATTTGAGTTGTCTTATGACTTCTGATTTCATTTCTGTTTAGTGTTTTTTGTAGGTAAAGTTTTACTAGCAATGAATTATCACAGTTTTTGTTGAACTCCTTTAATGAACTCATCATTTCAATTATTATATTTATTAACTGCAGAAATATATTTGTTTCTTTTTCATATAATATCTATCACCTTCTCAATAGTACCTATTTGGTGAGACATTGCTTTCATGTTTTCCTTTAATTCTTTTGATATAATTTCCTTTATTTCTTGAAAGCATTTTTAATAATTTAAACCTTTGTCTAGTAATCTAAACAGCTGGGTTTTGATAGGATTTTTTGTTGACTTCTTTATATCATACCAATAGTAATTCCTTGTTAGTTGTTTGTCTTAACTTTTTTCATTAAAATTAGAGATATAAAATAATATAATATGACAATCAAATATCCCCTTCCCTAAGAGTTTGTTATAGGTTCTGTTTGCTCTTGTTATTGTAGCTATTTGCTTGTTAGTGACTTTCCTGGAGTGATTTGGCAAAGTCTGTAGTCCTTGTCTGATTTGACCACCTATGTGTTATCTTGAGGACACTTATCTAAATCCTTTATCCTCACATTCCTCACAATACTATATGAGGGTCAAAACCTCTTCCAGGAATGAGAAAATATGAACACCTAGCAAAGGCAAAAGCCTACTACATGTGCTAAAATCTTCTTCTGCTTACAGGGAAAGTGCAATATGAGAAATATATGTCCAATAGTGATTTTTGACATCAGGGATGAAAAACAATCATTGAAGGTCATGATGTGATCCCTCTCCCCCCCAGACACACACCTTGGCACCTATGTTCATCCAGGTAGGCTAGAGATACAAATGCAGGGAAACTCATATTGAAGGAGCTTTACATATGGGAGCAGTTGAATATTGAGAAAACATTCCAGCCCAGTCCAGATCAAGTCCATAAGTCTGTTACTAGCCAATCTACAAAGTCCTCTTCAGTCTCATGAAACACATGCAATGACACTGAATGCAGAGAGATCACAGGTCAGTGGGTGGGAAGTCTTGAGGATCCCGTGGGGTTATAAGCATCTCCATGTGACCCCTCCAGCTCAGAGCACTAACGTATCTCCATGTGTCTTATCAGCTGTAATACCTGCCATGGAGTGAGCCTGCATCCTGTCTCCAGGGAACTATTTTTTTCCTTAGTGCCCCTAAATGAGGTCATCAAACTAAAACGTGATTGACAAGCTAAATTCCACCCATTAACTCTTAATCCTTTCAAATTGACAACAGATTTTATAACTACCTCAGCACCCCATAAATGTTAATTAACTCCCACAATGCAAATGTTTTTTCTTAGAATCCTGTGAATAAATATAGCTTCCTTGTTGAAAAAAATGTATAAAAAGCAAAGGAACCCACTGTGTTTGAAGGAACTTGATCTGAATTTTATACCTCTGATTTCTTTGCCAGCATGCGTATCATAAAAGCTACCCTTCTCCTTCATCACCTCAGTGTCTTCATCATAGAAACAGCAGTGGATGGGATCCTTACCCCCAAATTAATTGTTGCTAGTCAAAAATACCAACAGTGAATACCAAAAAGATGGTTACTTGTGCTTCATTGACTATGCTAGGCCCCTGACTGTGTGGATACTAATAAACTATGGATCGCCTCAAGAAGAATGAGAGGTCCAGAACACTTCATTGTGCTTGTGCAGAACTTGTATATGGATCCAGAGACAGTCGTGTAAACAGAACAAGGGAGTATTTCATGGTTTAAAATCAGGAAAGGTGTATATCAGGGCTTCATACTCTCACCATACTTATTGAATCCGTATATTGAGCGAATCATCAGAGAAATTAGATCATATGAAGAAGAATGTAACATCAGAATTGGAGGAAGTCTTATTAAAAAGCAGGACTAGGCAGATGACACAACTTTCCTTCCTTAAAGTGAGGGAAACTTGAAGCACTTGCTGATGGCTTATAACTCAATGTAAAGAAGACCCAGACCCTCACAACTGGATCAAGAGATAACTTTATGAGAAATGGATAAAATCTTGAAGCTGTCGGGATTGTGTGTTGCTAGTGTCCACAATCGAAGCTCATGGAAGCAGCATTCAGGAGATCAAAAAGCGCATCGCGTTAAGTAGATTTGCTGCTCAAGACCTTTTTAAAGTATTGAGAAGCAAGGATGCTACTTCATGGAGTAAGGTGCACACGATCCAAGTCAAGGTATTTTCAGTTACCCTTTGTGTGTGTGTGAAGTTGGATATTGAGTAAAAACGTGCGATGGAGAATTTATGCATTTGAAATATGGTGCTGGAGAAGAACACTGGACAGCTAAATGGACAACCTGACTTGTGTTGGAACATATACAACCAGAATGCTCCTTAGAGACAAGGATGGTTAGACTTCATATTACATTCTTTGGACATATTTTCAGGAGAAGTCAATCCCTGGAGAAGGACATCATGTCTGGTAAAATGGAAGGGCAGCAGAGAGAAGGAAGGCCTTTGACGTGATGAATTGCTGTAACAATAGGCTCAAGCATAGGAATAATTGTGAGTAGAGCTCAGGACCAGGCAGTCTTTCAGTCTGTTGGGTATAAGGTTGCTATGTGTCAGAGCGGACTCAAGGATGTCTAACAACAGCAGTGTGTTAGTCCGGGTAGACTAGAGAAACAAATTCATAGATATGCATATGGATATAAGGGAAAGGTTTATATACAAAGGGAATAGAACAATGAGAAAGCATCCCAACCCAGTGCCGTTCAAAGTCCTAAGTTCGATATTAGCCCATATGTCTGATACCAGTCTATAACATCTCCTTTGACTCACGAAGTCACAGGTCTGTGGGTACAGATCCTGGCTCTGGCAGGGGTACCCTCATGGTTCCTTGTTTCCAGGGCTTAGGACCCATCAGCAGTGTCCATTGGGGGTAGAAACGTCTCAGTGCTGTCAGGGGTCTCTCTGTGGCTTTTCCGGCTTCAGAGGTGTGGTTCCTTCAGGGTAAGGCTGTGTAGCTTCTTCTCTGGCTCCTCCAGTTCCTCAGACACTGCCATCTTGTCTTGTCAGTAGTTCATCATCTCAGAGATGTGAATCAAATCCCTCTTCTCAAACTGGTAAATACCACGAGACTTCCCAGAATTCTCTGGAGAGAGTCATGCCCACACAGAGGCCTCATCCACAGCTCATTGGCTATCTCCAGGTTAACAGGCTAGACTACACACCTACATCCCAATCATGAAATTGACATCACAAATACATGACCGCCACAGTCAGCAAATGATTGCATAGATACTCTAAAAAGCCTTGAGCCAATACATTTCCCAGCATTTGCCGAAGGACTTTGTGTTCAGTACTCTAGAAGATAGTTTACAACCCCTTAGTTTTCAGTGCTTGCTTCTTAGAGATTAACTGTACATATGAAGACTTCTTAGATCACAGGGCCATGTCAGAGATTAAGTTCTGTATGAATACCTCATTATTCAGTTTTTCCTTTTAAGTTTTCTGATCCACACTTGTTAGTCCCGACTGGTATTGCCATTTAAAATACAAGTTTTGCTAAATGATTGGTGTCTTTTCTGTGGCAAAATATCCTAGAGACAAAGTTGTACACTCAGAGCTAGTTGAGTCAACTCAAATTGAAACACACAATGAAAATGGACCATTTTCTTAGTGAACTGCAAAAAAGATCAAATAGTGGTCATACTCAAGAAATGAGGCTTTGCGTATACTTCAATATTACGCTACCCTTCATTGCTTGCTAAACTTCTGGTTTTCTTGACTACCATAATTGTGAAATTCGGTTTGCAAGCCTACCATGGAGCAGAAGAGAAATAATATTGAGGCAAGTTAAAATTTTAAAAACCTTATTCTTCCCAAAATTCAACTGTCCCAGTTCAAAATATGTTTCTCAAATTCTCACAAGTCTTTGGCTAAATTTCAGAATTTTTGAAGAATTTGATCTTTACCTTTTCTCCCAATATTCTAGTCTTTTTAATACATCGTCCAATTGTCAGAGTTTACTCCACCATTTTTGGACTTTAGCTTTTACATTTACAGAAAATGAAGGAGTTTCTGAAGGAGTTTGAGTAGTGGCATGCCCTGATTTGACTTATATTTTTCTTTTTTTTTTAATGCATCACTGCCCTGGTGGTAGGAGTAGGAGGCCCAGCCTTTGCTCCTGTGAGCGGGAATTGAACCTCCATGCCAGTGGGCCGCAGTCCCGCGCACAACCACTACGCCACCAGGGCTCAGCCCCTTATATTTTTCAAAGGATTCCTCGGCATGTTATTTGAAAATAGACTTTAGACATTTAAAGGGAAAACATCTTTTGCCTGGGCAAAAGATCACAGTAATTTCAGTTCTTTACAGATTTGATAAATTATTGCAAGGTAATTTACTGTAAACTTTAAACAAGGTAATAACAGAAGTAAAGAGAAGTGGCAGGATTTTGAAAATACTTTGAAGGAGTCACCAAAAGTCAATGGTGAATGGACAGAAGAAAGAATAAAATGTTTCAAATGTTTATTCTCTAAAATTATCCTGCTGCCATAGAGAGTGGAAATAACAGAGATTAGGGAGTCTTTTAGAGGGAAGTACAAGGAGAGAGCAAGAGTGCCATCTTGCACATGTCAATCATGTGATGGTTATTAGGCCAACCTGCAGGTATTTCAATTAGACAGTTAGACATGTGTCTGAAGCTCAGAGATGAGCTCGGACTTGGAAATGAAAATAAAGTAATTTTCACTATATAGAGTATACTTAAAGTCATGAGATTGAATGAGACCATAAAAATATGCAGATTGAAAATCAAAAGATCTAAGAACTGAGGTCTTAGGAACACTAAGCTGAACATATTAGGGAGAAAAAAATCATTACAGGATATTTGCCCAAGTGACCAATGTGATAGAAGGTAAATCAGAAGATTGTGTTGTCCTGTACATTAATCAAAAAATATCAAAGAGAAAAGGATCAACTCTGTCAAATGCTGAGGATAACAGTAAGATGAGGACCACACTAACTTGTATTTTCTATGAAATATAATAGAGATATTCTCTCACTAGCATAGTTACATAATAAATAGTAGAAATTTATTGTTCCCAAGATTACACAGAAAAAGCTCACCACCAGCTAAAGATTTACAGAGCTATGTAATGGGTGGGAAAACATAGACCACTGTTAATTTCAAGATTTTTTTTTCTTGTGGAAACATTCATACATTTCATTCTGAAATTTATAATATGCAAAGTTTTTATTCCAGTCTTCAATATCTTAAAGGAAATTATAAAGCATGTAAACAGGTAGATTTTAAATGCTCAAATGGCAGGTATTTGGGATGGAAAAGAAAAAGTAAAACCTAACAAAGCCTGTTACTGGCAAGACATGGAGTAACTAGAACTCATGTTTGCTGGTGGGTGTGTAAAAAGATATAAACAATTTAGGAAAACTCTAAGGAGTTTCTATAAAATTAAACCTATATATGCCTTACAGACCAATGATTAGATTCATAACATTCATAGATATTTCCCCAAGAGAACCGAAGGCTTATGCCCACAAAATAACTAGTACAAGAACGTATATAGCAACATTCTTCAGAACAGCCCTAAGCTTTAAGCAACCCAAATTACATCAGAGTATTGATAAGCATATCTCGTTTTATTTGTACAATGGATTATTACTCAGAAATAAAAAACAATAGATGACTTATATATGCAATAGCATGTGCAATCCCCAAAACATGCATAATCCAAAAACCATATACAAAAATAGTGAATACTGAATATTTACATTTACATAAAGTTCAGGAACTTGTAAAACTAATCTGGTAACTAATAAACAGACTAGAAGTTTCTGATGGGCTTGGGATTTGTTGAAAACAGACACAAGATAATTTGCTGAGATTGTGAAGATGTCCTGTAACTATCTAATTTGTGATTACATAGGCATAAATGATCACAATTTATAAAATTTCAAATTAAGATGTGCTTCATTTATCTTATGTAAATTTCACTCACATTCTTTTAAGACATAAAATATGAATCTCTAAGAGGTGACATGATTAAAATGCTTTAAGTTCATAGCTGAAGTAGATTTATAGCCCATGTCCTTAAGTCTTAAGACCCAGATCCCACTGACCGACCAAACACCATTATACTGGGAAACTGATTCTCCTATAACAAAAATGAACAATTCCATATTCTTAATGCTTTAGGTCTAATCTCAACAGAACGAAAATAACTAACCCACAGCAGCTTGCAGTTTTCCTACTTCTCTTCTCAGGGGAAGTTCCCAGATCGAGTTTTCAACACTTAAAAGCATGTTCGTTTTTCATAGAATGCCTCAAAATTACTCTCCAGTTTCTATAAGGCACATTCCCAATTGAAAAAAAAACACCCTGTATATCAGCCTCCTGGGTGGGTTTATAACGTTTTAAGATAAAAGTGCAATAGGGAAGTGCCTACGTTTGCCTGGAAAGTAAAACTGCAAGAGAGATTGTTTCCCATTGTTTATCCTGCCTTGTCGTACATAAAGGCTGTTTTCACATGTTTTGCTTTAATGACTAAGAATTTGGGGAGTCCAAATTGCTTCTGTAAAAGTAATTCCTTATATAGCTGTAGTTCCAGAGTTTGAAGGAGTCCTAAGAGACTACAGCAGCAGTCCTTCACGGATATCTCTAATTCTAGGATCTGTCAACTTAATAGAATCATTGCGCTATAGTCTCAAAACACCTCAAACTGCATAAAACACATTTATGCACAATTACCACTTCAGCTACATTCTCTGAGCTTGTGAACATGATGAGGGAATCTGCTTCTTAATAATAGGAATATTTATCATTTGTTGAATCTTTGCATCAAGCATTGCTGTGTACTGTTTTATTAGATCCCCCAAAACTCCTTTTGACTCCTATATTTACAATTACTCCATTTTCCAGATGAACAAACTGAGATGCAGAAAAATGAGATGTCACACAATTCACTGACAGAACTAAGAATTCAACTGAGGCTTGCTTGACAGCAGACTTGTCATTGAACTACTAAACGGTGCTACTTCTTTTTGTTTGTTTGTTTGTTTGTGTGCATCATTGCCTTCTGGTGGTCGTGGGAGCTACCCAGCCTTGCTCCTGGAGAGCTGGCGCTGGATTTGAACCGCCAAGCCCATGGGCCGCAGTCCCGCACTCAACCACTGCACCACCAGTGAAGCTTTATCATACCCATATTTAGGGTTTGCTTACAAAATGCTTCTTAGCTATTATTAGAAACCCTGATCTCTCAGAGTAAAAATTAATCTGATTCACCATTTCTTGATGGGAGGTGAAAAGGAAGAGCGGGTGGGGTATGGTCAACACAGAAATGTGTTTCAAGGAGAATGTGGGAGTAGATCACCAGCTAAATTAATCATCAAGATATTACTTGGTAGTTTTCTGTAATTATTGCAGAGAAAGCAACAGGAATAATAAGTCATTGCGCAGGGATCATATCCTTTGGCTTTTTAAGAGAATTTGGCAATTGAATTTATGGCCATTACATGCTTCGTTGCAGTGTTTATTTTCTTATTCAACTGACTGACTATAGTTGGAAATATATGTGGACACTAAGATAAACTGATAAGCCTTAATGAAGGAGGTTAAGGATATGAGGTTTTATTTTTCTTAAGCCACACACTAGAGTGCCTCTGAAGTCATCTCTTAGAAGCTAACGCTTAAAAAAGCAGAAGGGCCATTACTTTTTAAGACTAAGAAAATATTTCATTCAATTTCTTGCCACAATTTAGGAAGAAGAATTTTTTAAGTTTTCTTGAACATTTTTGTATATTTCTTACAATAATAGAAGACTACTCAAAATAACATCATTTATTCAGGTATTTAACACCAATATATTTGCCTTTAATGATAAAGGAGATTTTCTATTTTGAGAGAGTCTTATTAACTGTTCTTATCTGGTCAAATTTCACTAGACAGACCACAGGGAGTTGTACATCCTACACTTCCCGGATATTGGACTTTTTCCCACATCTCTGCTTGGGAACTGCTGGCTGAGTTATTGCTGCCAGAGAATTATGCAGTATGCCTAGACTTTGAGGTTATCTGATCAGCAAAGGCATCAGTGAGTAACTAAAGTTTATTTATTTCCCACCCAAAGAATCATAAACTCAAAATCCCAGGCCTGTAAGAACCAAAGAGATCATGTTCTCCAACTTCAGATCAATATCTGTGTCACTTCAGCAGGTTCTGTTATTATAAATACAGAGAATATAATATTATTCAAGTTCATATAATAATGGTAGAATTAAATATTGATTTGCTGAGTGCTTATTATAAGCTAGGGATAGTGTTGTCTGCATTAGTTTATCTAATACTCATAGCAGCATTATAAGATAGAGACTATTTTACAAATGACAAAAAACTAAGATTCAATTGAGTGGTTTTAGCCAAGGTTACAAGGAAACAACAGTGCCAAAATTCAGACCCAGGTGTACTTGACTTCACAACCTACCCACTTACACACTGTCCATTTTAACTCAGTTTTATAAAATGATTCAGATGGAAAGTATTCCATCATACTCTTCCAGAAAATCGACTGAAATTGGTTAGAATATCCATAGGAAGCACTGGTGGCGTAATGATTTCTTCATTGACCTACTAACCTGCAAAGCCAGCAATTTGAAATCACCATCAAATATGAAGGAGAAATAAAAGTATTCTCAAAGAAGGAAAATGTTAGAGAATTTGTGAAAAAAATCAACATTACAAAGAATATTATCCAAATCTTTAAGGTCAGAAAACCAACAACTACAATACTCAAACATGAGACCACAACAAGGTGTAAAACCCCCAAAAGTCAGCACACTGAAAACAGTGCCCCAAATAATACAGATCTAGTGTGGAAATCAAGACATGAATAAACTCGCCACACTAACCCCCCCCCCAAAAAAAGAAGGAAAATGCCAAACACAAATAATAACAGATGACATTGACTAAAATCTACATTTAAAATTCAGATTACTGAATGTCAATGGACTAACTGTATCAATCAAAAGACAAAGAACAAAAGACTGGATTAGGAAACAAGATCCATTAATCTGCTGCCTTTATTAGATACACATCAAATTTACAGTCAAAAACAGACTGAGAATAAAAGGATGGCAAAATTTTTCAATGGTAATAGCAATTTTTAAAAGCTGAGATGGCAATATTAATCTCTGACAAAATAAACTCTAAAGTACATGACTTAAAGAATGAGCATTACCTAATGCTCAAGGGATCAATAGGCCAAGAACACATAACCATAATAACCATATATTTGCCCAAGGAAAGACCTCAAAAATGATTAACCTAGTCCTAAAAGAAATTTTTAAAAGTATCATGAGATTAATAGTAATAGTAAGAGACTCCGATACACCACTCTCAAAGAAGATACATCTATGGGTAAGAACCCCAGCTTTAAAGACAAGCAACAGGATGGCCACAGGCTCAGGCATGCAGTCCATCTAGTCTGCTGGTCAAGGTGGGCAGACAGCCTGGTATAGAGCCAGACTGGCACCAATGAACAATACACCATCCTCTCTAGGTGTGAATCTTGAGGTTCACTTTGGTGTAGGGCTACTCGTGTCAGCTGGGAACAAATTGTCATAGAAGAGGGAGGGTATGTTGACCACTTGGTGGCGGCCAGACAAAGTTGTGAAGAGGTCCCTTGGACAGGTGTACATCCTTTATCAGACAGATGTAGAATACTGATGGGAAAGTCATGTCCGGAGAGGGGTAAGAGACCAGAGATATTGAGAGAAGGCAAGTGTATGTTTTGGGGTAGAAAAGCAGTGGAACGGACCTCAAAGTGGGGAGGAACAGCTAAAAATACCTTGAAGGGTCCAAAAAGGGGCGAGAATTCCCTGGTAACAGGCACAGAATAAGCCACTTTGGCCTGAGTTTCTGGACACTCCCTGGGGACCCGGGTCAAGTGCCCTCAAACACTGGGACATTGAATTCTGGGTGTGCAGAGCAACAAAATGCTCCAAAAGCCACACAAGAGAGATCTAACGTGGAAACTCCACAAGATGAACTGGGCTCTACCTCCAACACACCTGCAGCCTGAAGTCTTAAGAATGAAAGTTCATGGTACATGAAGTAGCAGAAGATAGTTATACCAAAAGTACTGAACATTGACTTACAACTTTTCTTCTGTATATGCTGTATTAAGAGATATATTATTCTGGCAAGCCTGTGACTGACATTTCCAACACAGATTGTTGTAAATTTTCCCTGAAAACCAACTCCCATTGTTTCTCTTAATAGCGTCCAGTCACAAAAGGATTTATTCTGAACAGTGATTAATTCCGCTATTGCGATATATAGTTGCCTGCATTGGCCCAATATCCTTCTCTCAACTGTGTTTTAAAAATTAATACCAGAGGCTAATCAATGATGATATTAATAGAACAACTTTTTGCTCCAGGGAGCTGACTGATAAAACTTTCTACCCGAAATTAACAGGGAGGTCTCTAAAGAGAGCCGAAGAAGAAAACAAAAAAACACAGATCCAGGCATGGGTTGAGGGCTCCCACTAAATGGCTTTGGGCTCCCACTTCTAGCTTCAGTTTAAGAACAATTGGTTCTTACATCATGCCCTTGCTGGCTACTTGCCCACAAGAAGGGAACACAGAATATATGGGCGCTATAGCAAAATGTGCTGAAGAAATTAGAAGGTCCCCAGCTCTCATATAAAATAGTGTCTGAGGTCTTAAAGGCTGGTCTCCAAATAAGCAGAGTCATCTAAGTGCGATGCCAACTAAGTCCACATGGAAGAAGCACACCAATGTCAGTCACTGAGGGATTGGAAATCATGCAGTGCAAATCCAAGGAAGGAATCGTATCAGAACTTAAATGTGAGATTCACGTTTGCAGAAGGCTAGGAGTGACAGTGGTAGCTCAAGATACAATTGTGAGAGCTACCCAGGGAATGAGCTTCTAGTGATTTTCCTCTATCCATAATCGACACATGGCAGTAAACTGACGACCAAACGGAGAGTACTGGAGAGATGACTATAGGAGATCAAAATTATAAACCTGACTTAGAATGATCAAAACCTTGTCACTTTATACTTTGGGCCTAATTTGGTTTTCAATACTTTTGGTGGGTTTTGTTTCGTGTATATGGAGGTTATCTCTGATGCATTTTGTCATTGTGGGTAGCCCTTTTGAACTGTCATATGTTTATCTACTTCTCAGTATATGAAACCCAGGATTGATGAACCTACAGAGCAAAGTGGAATAAGGGTTCCTAGTGGGTATAATGGGTACGGTGGAGGAGAGGGAGGTAAAGGAGAACTAATATCAAGGAGTTCAAGAAGGAAGAGATTGTGAGAAACTGTAATAGAATTGTGCAATATAGCTTGATGTGATTGAACTATGGAATGATATGATATCTGTAATAAGTCCCAATAAAATGGCTTGGGAGAGAAAGAAATTGAAAATTGTTCTAAAATAGATTGTGGTGATGACAAAGCAACTGCCTCCAATAGGATTGCAAAACCTTAATGCTGAATTGTATTGTGAATTTTATGTCAATGCAACTCGACACTTTCTAAATTACCTGTTAAACTTTTAGTTACAACAAATAAGAACTTTGATGATATCAAACAAATTATATTTGAATAAACCTTTCAATTTCTTGTCTTTAATGCATATTTTATAGTCAAATTATATTAAGTAATAAAAGTGAGTATATTCATTATTAAATTTAATATCAATATCTATACCCTATGGTGTAATACATAGCCTTGCTAGTGCTGGAATGAAACTCTGTTGGCATAGTTGTTATGCTTTCAGAGGCTAGTGGCAAGTTTTCTCCACTTGTAAAGTGCTAAACCAAAACCAAACACTGCCATCGAGTTGATGCCAATACCCCATGATCTTAGAGGACTGGGTCAACCATTCTTGTGCGTTCAAGACAGTAACTCTCAATGGGAGTGGAAAAGCTCGTATTTCTCCCATGGAACAGCTGGTGGTTTCAAACTTCTGGCCTTACCGTTAGCAGCCCAACACATAGGCAATATGCAAGCAGGCCTTCGCCGTAAAGAGTTGCAGTCTGAGAAATTGATAAGGGCATTTCTACTCTGTTCAACAGCGTTGCTCTGAGTCAGGATCTGTTGAACTGCAACTATGGCCATGAGGTGAAGTGGGACTAGGATAGGCATTTGTATATTAACGGCAAAGCCAGCAGTTCAAATCCACCAGTTGCTCTGCAGAAAATTAGGAGAAAGGAGAGACTGTTTGCCCCCATAAATTTTCACAGTCTCAGAAACCCTATATATTATAGCTATGAATTGTAATCCTCTAAGTGCCAGTGAGGATTTGGGGACTGATGGCAGAATGAGAAGTGTCTGTTCATTTTAATTCATTTATATGGGTCTGAGTTAGCCTAGCTATTTTAAAAGACAACAGATAACTAAATTATCATTGTTTTAACTTTTGGTATCTTTTAATAAACAAGTTAGCCTTTGCCATTTCTTCTGCCTGGGTTAATTGTTGGTGCCTTAAACGCATTTCTAAAGTTTATTCGTTACAATTACTAATCATAAAACAATTTGAGGAATATTTTTCTTTATCATTTAAAGAGGGGAGACCGTGAAAAGAGTAAAGTATTCAACAAGATGGATTGACCCAGAGGCTGCAATGATGTGCTTTGGCGAGGGACCGATTGTGCAGAAGGTGCAAGACCATGCAGCATTTCATTCTATTGTCCATAAGAATAACTGGATTGAAACAGACTCGATGATACTTAACTAAAACAACAATGCTAAAAGAAATAACCAAACTCACTGCTGTCATGCTGATTCCGACTTACAATGATCCTATGCAGGGTTTCTGACACTTGGACTCTTTAAAAGAGTGAAAAACCTCATCTTTCTCTCATGGATTTATTTTTACTATTAAACCATTTTATTGGGAGTTCGCTCATCGCTTATCAAAATCCATAAATACATATATTGTGTCAAGCATCTTTGCATCATAGTTTTGAACCATCAATCTTTTTAATAGCAGTCCAATGCCTAATTCAATAGCATTACCAAGGTTCCTTTCGCTTAGGATAAAGACAAGAGTAATTGGAGAAGTAGCTTGTTTAACTGCCTGTCTACAGATTATTTCTAATAGTTTCTGTGAGGCGTCAAAAGGTGTTCAGTAAAATCCAAACAGTGATGCTCTAAATGATTATGATTTTATATTAGTGGAGAACAAAAAGGTTTAATCAAGCCACAGATTTTTTTTTTAGTTATTAGAAATTTTATGTCCATCTACTGCTTACTGTTGCAATAAAATTATGCTATCTTCAATACAAGTGTGTCAAGGGTTGTAATATATTAATAAAACATCTACACACTATAATAAAAATTTAAATTGCTTTTAAATTGCAATGACTGCCTATCAGCATGAGGAAAGTAGGAATCTGAAAATTTTTTGAAGTATTACTATCCAAGTAAATTGTTTTTCCTAAGTGAAACCAATAAATGGTAGCAGAGCCTGCAAATTTTTATGAGAGCAGACAGCCTCATCTTTTTTCCATGGAGCAACTGATGAGTTTGAACCACCAACCTTACACTGAAGCTTAACCCATAGAGAAGTATTAAAAATACACAAAGTCATTCTTATTCTGACTCTTAGGGAACTTGTGCAGTGTTTCTACAATTGTAAATCTCTACAGGAGTAGATAGCGTCCTGCTATCTCCTGCAAGTGGTTGGTGAGAGACGCTAGAGTTTCTTTAAATCTACTTAACACCTCATGCCTTAAAGGGCCTTTTACTTTTACTTTATTTTTCTTGCTTTTTACTGAGCATTCTCATTGCAAGGGAGGTTCAATTCCAGCAGTGGGGCTGGGCCTCCTACTCCCACCACCAGAGAGCAGTGATCCTCCCCCCCAAAAAAAATTCCCAGGTTTCTGGCAATAGTTGCATGCACCAAGGCGTGGGTTGATTTTCTTGGTTAGAAGATCATATTCAAGCCTTTAAGACCCTGATCTCTATAACCCGTGATAGCCAGGCACCATCAGCTTTCTTCACCACTTTTGCTTATGCACGCCCCTTGTCTACAACAATCGTATCAGGACAGGTTAGTGTGCTTCTTCTATGTGGGCTTTGTTGTCTCTCAGCTAGATGGTCACTTGTTTATCTTCAAACCTTTAAGATCCCAGGCCTTAAAGGGCCTTTTACTTTATTTTTCTTGCTTTTTACTGAGCATTCTCATTGCAAGGCACTTAGAAAGTTGTTACATGGAAATCTAAATTTTCGGTCCCATTGATTTCTTTTCATTCAGAAAATTGCTTATTTCCTTAAATTAAAGTATCTTTGGATAGCCAGGCACAATCAACTTTCTTTGCTACCATCTGCTTATGTACTCATTTTGTCTACAGTAGTTTGAAGATAAACAAACAGCCATGTAGCTGAGAAGCAACAAAACGTACATGGAAGAAGCACGGCAGCCTCGGTGATCACGAGGTGTTGAGGGGATCAGCTCTCAAGCAACAAAGAACAAAAATTCCTGTCATTGTGAATGAGAGGGAGTGCAGAGTGGGGACGCAAAGCCCATCTGGAGGCAACGGACATTCCCTTACAGAAGGCTCTCAGGAATGGATGAGGCAGTCAGGGTGCAGTGTAGCGATGATGAAACATACAATGTTCCTCTAACTTTTAAAGGCTTCCTCCCCCCTCCCACCGCCCCACTAACATGATCCCAATTCTACCTTACAAATCCTGCTGGAACAGAGGATGTACACTGGTATAGAAATAGGAACTGGAAACACATGGAATCCAAGAAAGAAGAACCCCTCGGAACCAGTGGCAAGAAGGGTGGTAACGGGAGGGAGGAGGGAATGTGGGGTAGAAAGTAAAAACAGATTGCAAGAATCTACACATAACCTCCTCCCTGGGAGACATGGGTGGAGAAGTGGGTGAAGGGAGACACCAGATGGTATAAGATATGACAAAATAATACTAATCTATAAATGATCAAGGGGGAGGGAGAGCGGAGATGGAGAGGGATATGAGAAATGGATATCAGGGCCTCAGGTAGAAAGCAAGTGTTTTGAGAATGATGAGGGAAACAAATGTACAAAAGGGATTGACATGATGGATGAATCTGTGGATTGTGATGAGTTGTACAAGCCCCCAGTGAAATGATTCAAAAAAATAAAATAAGCTCATATTCATTGTCATTGTAAGGCTATAGTTTTTTTATCATTTTGGACGCTGATATTTTGTGAAATAATTAATATAAATCTGCCAACCTGGATGGTAAAATTTTCACCTATTTTGTAAGACTCCTTTCTTAATTTGGGGAAATCCTTAACAATACTAGGCAATTCCGTCCATGTGCAAGGGTCAAAGTATATGCCAAAATCATTAGAAGTTTCCCTCAGATGCACTCTAAAGCTTATAGTACAGAGTTTAAAATACATTTCTACAATGGTCATTACATCTTCAGTAGTTTCTTTTAGAATCAAGGTATGAGGATTTTCAGACAGAACATTAAGAAGAATTAAGAAGGTTAGGGAAGGTTATAAAGGAGCAGTTGAAGTGAAGAGAGCAAAAGATATGTAGGTACCTTAAATGAATTGAACAGAGACATAGCTATTGATTATGTTCAGCTAATTTGTAATTCTGTAAACCGTCATTAAAAGAGCATGCCAGTGTTGCAAAAACAAGCAGGTATAAGAACCAAAGTGTTTACTCATAAAAGAGGCCAGGTGTCTGAGAGCTTAAAGCTAGAGTTTACCACTTTATTAAATCAGTGAGCACATATGTTATTGAAACCCAGAAAGTCAATGAAATCTAAATGTACTCTGAGACCTGAAATATGCATTTCAAATGAAACGATGATTTGAAACCTAATGAATGGGGATCCTTATTCTACCAAGGTCAATCTTTAAGTCATGAGAGTTTCACAGTGCCAGTTTCACCAAACTAAATTTGGCAATGAACTCACCAAAATATTTAGGCTATAAACTGAAAGTGAAATTATAAAAGAAATCCAACAATAACTCTTGAAGAGTATCAATTGAAAGAATTAAAACTTGGAAATTCCAGAGGTTTTTTATTTGGAATGATTCTGAGGAATCCTCATACCAGAATCTCAAGTTCATAATGTCCCTAGGATTGCTGAAGATAATGTAGTTTGTTGTTGTATAAAATGGCATCTGCTATCGAGCACCAAAGAACAAGAATCACATCATTACATAGGAGGAGGAGAGCAGGGTGGGGACCTAAGGCCCACTGGTGGGTAATTGGTCACCCTTTTACAGGGGAGACACGGGGGGGAGACAGACCAGTCGGGGGGCAGCCAGGCAGTGATGATGCATACAAGTTTCCTCTGATTCCTGAAGCCTTCCTCCCTGTCCCC
>PVJH01012762.1:0-63051 GCA_004026705.1 Nesogale talazaci
TTTGGTTTCATCTAGTCAGTTCTGTCTCATAGGAAGCCTACGTACAGCAGAACAAAATACTGCTGAATAGTTCACCCTACTTACAATTGTTGTGATGTTTGAGGTCACTGTTGGAGCCACTGTGCCAGTTCATCTTCTTGAGGGTGTCTTTCTTTATGCTGACCCGCAGTTGCTTCCATGGATCATGCTTTCTTTAGGGACTGGCACCTCCCGATGATATGTGCAAAGTAAGTGAGAGGAGGTCTTGGCATCTTCATTTATGAGGAATAGGTCTTCTGTACTTCTTCCAAAACAAATTTAGTCATTCTTCTGGAAGTTCATGTTACAGTCAATATTCTTCTCCAACATCATAATTCATAGTAATAAATTCTTATCTAATCTTCCTTATTCATGGTCCAGTTTTTATAGTCATATGAAGCCAGAAAAAATACAAGGGCTTCAGTCATGCTTACCTTTGTCCTCAACCTGACCTCTTTGCTCTTTAAGTACTATTGTAAGGTCCTTTGCAGCATATTTGTCCAATGCAATATGCCAATTGCTTGCTGCATGTGTGTTGATTACAGATGTAAATCCGTGAAATATTTAACAACTTCCATCTTTCTTTTGTCGATCCTAATGTGCTTATTGGTCCAGTTGTGATGATTTTGTTTTCTTTACTAAAGGCTGTAGTCTTTCTTCTTCATCAGTAAGTACTTTTAGTTCTTCTTCACTTCCAATAAGTAAGGTTGTGTAATGTGCACATTTCAGGTTGTCAAAGAGACTTTCTCCAAACTGGATGCCACTTTATCCTTCATCTAGCCCAATTTCTCAGATTCTTTTTTTTCAGCCTATAGGTTAAGTAGCTCTGATGAAAGCATAAAACAGTGACACATACCTTTCCTGATTTCATTTTATATTTTTATTAAATATGTTCCCTTTTAAAATACTTTCTTTGGGGCCTCTTACATCTCTTATCACAAACCACACATTCATGCAGTGTGTCAAACACGTTAGCACATATGCTGCCATCATCATTTTCAAAGCATTCTCCTGCTACTTGAGCTCCTGATATCAGCTCTCCGTTTCTTCCCCACCCTCTCCCACCCTTCCTCCATAACTTTGATAACTTATAGGTTATTATTTTCATGTCTTACATTGTCCTCCATCGTCCCCTTACCTGCTTTTCCATTGCTCACCACACTGAAAGGGGGTTCTAAGTTGATCCTTATGATCAATCCCCCCCCCCCCACTGATCTTCCTGTTATCTTTTGGCTCTGGGGCATTTATATATCCTGAACCTCCCCTTGTTGTGGGATTTTGTCTGCAGCAGTGTGCATGTTCTGATGTAATCCTATTTGTAAGGTAGAATTGAGATCATGATAGTGGGGTGAAGGAAGCAACTATGAACTAGAAGAAAGTTGTGTGTTTCATTGGTGCTATTCTGCACCCTGGCTGGCTCATTTCTTCCCTGTGATCCCTCTGTGAGGGGATGTCAAGTTGTCTACAGATGGGCATTGGGTCTCGACTCCATGCTCTCCCCCTTCATCACCTTTCACCTTAGATATGGTCTTATTCTGGGTCTTAGATGCCTGGTCCCTGATCCCATCAGCACCTCAAAATCACATGGACTGGTGTGCTTTTTCCATGTGGGCTTTGTTGTTTCTCAGTTCACCTTCAAGCCTTTAAGACCCCAGATGCTATATTTTTCAATAACTGGGCACCATCAGCTTTCTTCACCACATTTACTTAAGTGCCCATTTTGATTTCAGTGATCCTGGGAAGGTGAGCGACAAAGAGTGCCAGATTTTTAGAACAGAGTGTTCTCGTGTTGAGGGAGTACTTGAGTCAAGGCCCAATGTCCATCTGCAACCTTAATTCTTAACATATAGATCTGAGTATATAGTTCTATTACCTTATCATTATACACACATTTACATATGTACATGTCTGTATTGAGGCCTCTATAGATGTCCTTTGCCTCTTGGTTCCTTCCTTTATTTCCTTTTTTACTTCCCCCTTGTCCCACCATCATGTTTGGCCTTTATTCAGGTTTAGTATTTTCTACTGCCACATTGCCCTTGATTGAACCCCGATAAGCATCCCAGGCCCTTCTCTCCATTGATTTTAGTTCACTTGTTGTTTCCTTGCCCCTGGGTTGGTCCCCCTCCTTTCCTTTCTTCCATCTCCTTTTCTCCTGTATCCCCCTGGAACCACTGGTCCCATTTTTTCCATCTCCGAATTATTTATCCTGCCTATCTTATCTAGACAGACATGCAGATACATTAATAACTGACAAAAATGGAAAAGTTTATGGATGGTTCAAGGTCTGTTTGTTTGGCCTTTATTGTCCTTTATGAGCGTTTTTCATTCCAGTCTGACGGGATGCCACATTCTTGTCTCCAAAGTCTACTTTTGGTATCCGCCCCCTCCCAGGGCGGGGGGTGATTCACCCCACTATCATGACCTCAATTCCACCTTACAAATAGAATTACACCAGAACATGTACACTGCTACAGACAAAAGCCCACAACACGGGGAGTCCAGGATACATACCCCTCCTTGTCTTAACAATGAGAGTGGAGATACCAGGAGGATTGGTGGGGGAGGGAGGGGGAATCCATTACAAGGATCAACCTAGAATTTCCCTCCCAGGGCAAGTAACAACAGCAAAAAAATTGGCTTGGGGCAATGCAGGATAATGCAAAATATGGAAAACAAAATCTATAACTTTTCATGGGTTCGGGAGGGAGGGTAGGTGGTGGAATGAGGGAAAAGAAATAGGGAGCAGATATCAGGGTTTCAAGTGGAAAGAGAATGCTTTGAAACTGATGATGGAAGCATCTGTTCAAATGCACTCAAGACACTGGATGAACGTGTGGCTTGTGATAAGAGTTGCAAGAGCCCCCAATAAAAGTATTTTTTAAATTATTGAAACATGTTTTTTTCTAAGATTGGTAAAAATATTTGTGGGATGAAATTTTTCCTACAGTGTAGGGAGATATGAATGTTTCTAATTGTCAATTGGTTTCTTTAATGTTCTACATCAAAATGTATGATGGACCTAATAAAATAAAGAAGTTACTTTAGTCTATATGTGAGGGTGTGTTAAGGAGACAGAGGTCACACTATAACTTTACCAAGGCAGTTTGATATAAAGTTCTATATAATGATATTGGGCTTGCAAATAAAATATTCAATAAGAATATAATAGGCATTATATAGTATTTCTCCTAACTTATTGACTATCTCATCATATTACATTTCACATGTGTGACAATAGTAAAATTCTACTAAACAACTATTTTTTCACATTAGCAGTGTGTATCTGGCAGTAACAAATGCAAAGATACAAGGGCGAATTATACTCTCTGTGATAGCTAAGATTATTTGTCAACTTCACTGGACTTTGTCAACTTTATTGTCAATGAGTTGGTTTTTATATTATGATACAATTTAGCATTTATATAATGATATATTCATCAGCTAGTGATCGGATGTGATCATGTCCCATTTTCACATCATGCTTATTTTTGAATCTTTTTAATCTAACCAGGTTAATAAATGAGGAGAGGAGTGTGGCAGTTAGGTTTTATGTCAACTTGCCCTTGTGTAAAGGTGGAATTCAATCTGTTAATCAAGTGAAAGCCTGATGATGCCTCTTGGAAGCTGTGGTCTTTTAATGAGAGATACTGAGGATCCTCCATTCTTTCTCTGCTGAATTGTCTCCCTGCTTGCTGTGCCTGTCTCCAGGGGCAGCCTGATATGGACAGTTTCACCTGAACGCTACAGGTGCCTTGCCAAATTTTCACTCACCTTGGATCCGCACAACTCTGCTCCCACAGGACCTTAATATCCCTGCACCCTGCTTCACCTTTCTCTATCATGAGTCTTTCAGCTACATTAGTATGAAGAGCATTCCTGCTAGTATTGTACACACGACTTGGCCTGGTCTGGGATTTCTTCTTCAAAAAGGATTATTTCAGAGAATGTCTTGAAATAGCTTTTATATAAAGCTATTCCATATATATGTATGTATGTATGTATGTATATATATATATATGAGTTTCATTGGTTTTGTTTTTCTATCCAACCTAGCCTAATATTTAACAACATAACAAAAGTACAAATAAGCCAAGCATAAATTATAAGTTCTAGTATAGAAAATTCACAACAAACACATTCAAATGACTACCAAACATAAAAATATCTCAATATCACTGGCTATCAAAAATGCAAGTAAAACACAATAAAATAACATTTCATTTTCACGAGGATGTAAAATTTTTTTAATTAACTACCTCCCCCCAGAAAATACCAAATATTCCTGAGGCTGTGGGATAACTATAACCATTATCCATTACAGATGTTAATGTAAAAATAATATAGCCATTACAGAAATTAGTGTAGCAGTTTCTCAAAATAATTTAAAATATGGCAACTGAAAAACTCAAACCAAATTCACCTCCTGTGCATTAATTTAGACTAATGGAGACCCTATAGGACACAATGGAGCTATCCCATTGGCTTCTGAGACCTCATTACACAAGTAGAAAGCCTCCTTTTTCTCCATAGAGCAGCTGATGGTTTGCAACTATAGATGTTGGGCCTAGCAGGATGATGCACGACCATTATGTCAAGTAGAAGTTAGAAGGTAGAAACAGTCTGAATGTCCATACACTGATCAAAGGGTAAACAGAATGTGGTGTACATGTGCAATGGAATCCTGTTCATTCAGTGGAAAAATAAAAAATTTGATGAACTCTACAATGTGGGCAGAACTTAAGCACATTACGCTGAGTGAAATGAGTCCATCACAAAAAGATAGCTGTTATATTGCCTCGCTTATATAGAGAGACAATACAAATATAGAAAGATGAAAGTTTATTACTGCTTGTAGAACTAGGAGGGAGTGGTGAGGGGAGGGGAGCGGCCATTGGAGGATGACATTCATTAAAGGTAGGATTCCACTGCTGATTACTGTCATTTCCCACCAATAAGCCATGCACATGCAATAGCTTGAATTGCAAATGCTATGTGATACGTATATTTGCAATGACAACCAACAGAAACAGAGTCTCTGCATAAGCTGCTGCTGAACAACCAAACAGCTGACATATCTTGTTTTCTTGGTTTGGAGTTTCAGAGCTAGGGTGTATTTACCAACACAGGTAATCAGGACACAGTCAAGCTACACACACACAGTAAAGCACCAGAAAACACTCACAAAGAACAACAGTAGTGTATGTGTGTGCTTCTTGCTATATGACTAAACATAAAAGTGAGATGAATACCTAGCAAGAAAACATAAAACAATGCAACTCTTTATCCATTTCCATTCCAGGAAGGCAGAGAACCAATAAAAATAATAATCATTCTAATATATCCCTAGACCAGCAATAATTGGAGGCTGTGAAATCTATTACAATAAAATCTCATACTTTGATTTTTAAAATTATTTTAGATGAAAAATACCAGGATTCTAATAAGGTAATACAAAAGGAATTACATTTTTTAAATTTAAGAAGATAACTCAGCTAAAATTCTATTGCTTAGAACAATTTAAATGTAGTGCTTATATACTATTTTGGATTTTCTCATAAACATTAATATTTAATCAGTATTTTATATGTGTCAAGAACTTTGCTAAGACATTCTCACATTCATCTTCACAAAATCCACACAAGGATATCATTCTAATTCTTTTCATTCTCATTCTAAAATTGAGGAAGCTAGAGAATAAAGAGGTGGGTAATATTTTAAAAATCACACAGCATACATAGTTATTCCATTTTATGCTGGGAGTTAGTTGGTATTTCTATAACATAATTTAAACAAAAAATTCTAAGAGTCTTATCACCATAGATGACACTACTAATCCTCACTTAATTCTGTCGAAAACACTGAAGTATTTTTACAAACTCAAACTTCTTGACTATGCGCTGTCGAATCTGCTTGGTCTTAATGCTGTAGACAATAGGATTCATGAGGGGTGGTACCAAAAGATATACATAAGACATGAGGAGATGTACGATGCGAGGCAAATGTTCTCCAAAGCGGTGCACAAGAGACAAGCCAATCATGGGGATGTAGAATAAGAGCACAGCACAGATGTGGGAGACGCAGGTGTTGAGGGCCCGGAGCCTCTCTTGACGGGAAGCAATGCTTAGTACGGTGCGCAGTATAAGGGCATAGGAAAGGAAGATGAGGAGTGAGTCAACACCCACGGTGCAGGCTACCACGAAGAGCCCGTAGATGTGGTTGACAATGATGCTGGAGCAGGCTAGTTTCATGATCTCTAGGTGTAGACAGTAGGCATGGGCCAGCACATGGCTGCGGCAATAGTGAAAACGTTTAAGGAGAAACGGCAGGGGAAGGATGAGGAGCGCACTTCTAAGCAAAGAACTCAGTCCCATCTTGACAATGCGTGCAGGCGTCAGGATGGTTGAGTAACGCAATGGGTTACAGATCGCCACATAGCGGTCAATGGACATGGACAATAGAACTGAAGATTCAACCAGAGACAAGGTATGGATGAAAAACAGCTGAGTGAAGCAGGCAGGGATGCCAATCTCTCGTGCATCAAACCAGAAGATGCCCAGGACAGTGGGCAGTGTAGAAAGGCAAAGTCCCAAGTCTGTGAGGGCCAGCATAGCCAAAAAATAGTACATGGGCTCATGGAGAGTGGCATCCGTGCGGATAACATGAAGGATAGTCAGATTGCCCACAATAACTGTCAAGTAGATGGAGCAGAAAGGAATGGAGATCCATCCATGGAGATCTTCCAGACCTTGAAAACCGGTCAGGAAGAATGTGGCTTTTTGGAGAGTGCTATTATAAGAGATTGCCATGACTTTACAATCTTGGATTCACCAATCTGCAATATAGAATGAAACACATGGATGAGGACAGGACTAAATTCACAATCACCTCAATATCCCAGATAAGCTTTACATATGCAATGAAAGAGAACCAGGTAGTCTGAACCACTAACATTTCCTTAAATGAACTAGGAAGGGGCTCTTATTTAGAGATTGGTAGAGCCAATTTGGGTGTCATTTGAGTCAACCTTATATGTATGTCTACCAGTGGTAGCCTTTCAGAATTTTCATGAAATTTCTTCAAATGCTATTTCTTTCCTTTGTTCCTCCCTATAAATCTAAACTTAAGTTATCAAAGCATTGTAAATCTCTAAGTATATCACAAATATAAGGAATTGTTGCTAGAGTTGCACAATTGTTTGCTAACCTCAGATGTAGATAAGGTGTTTTCAAATGCGGTTGTAATTTACCTGAGGCCTGGGACTGCATGTAATACATTGTGTATGATTTCACGGTGCCTACTTATGACAGAGGGTAGTGGCTAAAACCCTAGGATTTGCAAACTTTGACTAGAAACATGCCTTCCTCTCTGATGTTTATATGAATATTAAACATCTCAGTGCATAAAGGGATAAATATTGCTGAAACATTCTGAAACCTGAGGGGTATCAGAGAAGAAACAGGACTTCGGAAAAGAATGACAGAAGCGTCTTTGAGGCTTACTTCTGAGACTAACCAGGAGACATTAAGGAATCTAAACTGTGGTCAAATGCCGAGGGACACAGTTGATGTGTCCATCAGCTCTAAAGTCAAATGAACAAGAAGGAAACACTTGAATTGTCCAGGAAAAGTGTTTATCTGGAGGGCAGAATGAGGAAGCCAAATCTGGCCACTTTCAGAATGAGCTCTGCCTCTAGGTCTATTATTGGGATGATGCACAGGGAGGTGTCTATTTCTGTAATAGCTCAGACACCGTCTCCTTTGATCTGCCTTTAAAACTTTTATCCAAGTTTATTCATTGCAATGTACCTTAAGTGAGTTTTTATGCATATCAGTATGTGTAGCATAAAAACCCTAAAATAGGAGTATGCATAAAAACCCTCACTCACTGCGACCTTGTCAGTGGTGGCTCAGACCAACCCTGCAGACCAGGGTAGAATTGGCCCTGTCAGTTTCTGAGACTGTTACTGTTTACAGGAGTAGAAAACCCAAACCCATCAAGCCGATGCTGACTCGCAGTGATCCACCGTGAGTTTCTGAGAATGCAGCTATTTACAGGAGTAGGAAGTGTAGTCTTCCTCCTTTGGAGCTTCTGGTGGTTTCAAAGTGCCAACGATGAGGATTGCAGCCCAGTGTCTGGTCACTGGCCCACGAGGGCTCCCTGCCTGAATAGAAAGCACCGTCCTTCTCCATCAGAGCATCTAGTAGTTGCCAACTGATGATCTTGCAGCTAGCAGCCCCGTACAGAACAATCACGACACCAGGGCTGCCATCGCATGCAAATGGCATTAAAACATCTATTCTGCACCTGTTAACTTTCTAAATTCATGTGTGTTCACTTATTTAACTCTCACACACACCTAGGCACACATTCTATTCTTTGGTTGATGATACTGGTGAAAAAACCCCACAAAATGTGACTTTCAGAAGGCACTTGATAAGAGTTGGATTATGCAGCAAATAAAGGTTGAGAACAGGATTCAAATTCTGAGTGCACTCCAGAAACTTCTGTTATTAGCCTTTACCACGACTACTTCTTACTGTGACTTCCTAATTATCTAGCCTTTACAAGTGCCAGCAAAGTTGAAAATAAATAATAAAACTTTTCAGGTTTTTTTCTTTTTAATTTAAACAAGTATGTGATAGCTATTTCCATTAACTGGGTCAAGATGGGTGATTACAGAAAAGAAACATATTTGGGACTGAGAGCAGCTTTGGGTGTTCTGAATGTGCATTAAAAGGAATTCCTTCAAGAATGTCACACACAACACTGATTTGTCTGTGTGTAGACTTGAATTGCATAATATTTGATCTGAGTATGGATAAAGTGGCCAGTATACACAGTGAAGCAAAATATAGTACTTCTTTCATCATACGAGGGCTTAAGAAAAATGGAAACTAGAAAGGAGAGTGAAAAAGGAAGAATCAGAAAAACAAAATTGAACTAGGAAGATGTAATAGCAATAAACTCAAGTTCTCACAGTTGGCTATAAAAAAAAGAAAAGTAGTAGGATTGTAAAAAAAAGTAACATTTTTGCTATGATGAACAGGTCACTGTAGAGTTCTTTTTTGAAGTATTTCAGTGGTAAGAGTAGTATAAAAGCTTAAGTTATCAGTGGGTGAAGGAATAGGTATAAAGCCTATATTTTCTGTAACCTTCCTCTAAGAGAAAATCTGCAGGATGAGTGAAGATACAAGGATACCAGAAGGAAGATGAAAGGGAGAGGGAAGGTGTTTGTTCAAAAGAAAGATCAATCAATACCTTTACCACTTACTCTTCAGATCATAAACGATAATAACAAAATAATAATATGAAAATGTTATGATCTATGATATTTTATTATTTCAAAGGACAAATAAAAAGTTATATGGCAGTGAGGAGGCAGGAAGAACAGATGGCAGAAGTAGGAGGTTGGAGAGGAACAGGGTTAATGTGGATGACACAGGATTTGGAAAACTCTGAAATTAACAACAGTGGATGCGAGAGAAAATAAGGCTTTTAAATATTTTTTAAAGGAATGAAAATATAGGACAAAATTTCCATCAATAATGGAGAACCACAATACACACATCATAAATATATGTGCAATGTATTACAGACTCCTAGTGAAATCAGTTTCCATATTTCTTACTCTGAAGTATCTCAGAGAATTTGAGAAAAAGAAAGAAACACCTAAAATAATCTGTCTCATCCATTCATCTCTAGACAGACAAGGGTTCTTCTTTAGAAAAAATGAGTTGAGTACGCTATCACAACAATTTCTTCCCCTCAGAAAACAAACCTTGACAACTAATCAGTTCTGACGCAGTGACCCTTTATAGAGTAAATCTAAAAGTAAATCTGAAGATTTACCTTTACTTTCTTATCTTTCTTCCATAAAGCAGCAGGTGAATTTGAACCACTGGACTGGCTCTTTATTGTTCCTTTTATGCCTCCCCAAATATAGTTTTTGCCTATTACATTTTTGCAGATGCAGACTATAAAGCAAAACAAGGGCGGTAGCGGTGATGCATGTAAGTCATAGCCAGCACCAGAGAGAAGGCATTATACAACACAAGAACCTTGCCACCCTGGCACAGATTTGGAACTTAACAAAGTCCAATGACTGTAGAATGAATGCATGTGTACATAAATCAATAGGCGGGTGAGAAAAGGGTGTTGAGTGAAACAGGGCTTCAATGAGATCATTTTAGTGACGTTTCCCTATATGATTTTTAAAAGTTATTCACCCTCAGAAGAATAGATCTGAGAAAACTCAGCTGATTCCTCCCCTAGACTTTTGTTCTTCCAGTCTCTCTTGTAGTCTCATTTCTTGGAGGAGAGATCGTATCCCAGGGCTCTGGCACTTGACTACGCAGTGCTGCCGCGCACACCCTGACACTTAGGAACTCACAGTCCTTAGATAATGACACAGAAGTGTTCATGATTGCTAGCATCAGTGTCAGTAACAGTTCACAAAATTCTTCCCAAGGGGGACTTCAAAATGTTCATGGAAAAATTTGAATTGCAATAAAATGGAATTTTTCTCACACATATTCAGAACTTGTTACAGAACATTGATAAGTGCTCTTTTTGACTTAACTCTCATACTAAAATTTTAATATGGGAAAGATACCACAATTCTCATTTCAAAGGAAAAAGATTCAGTATTTGAAATACATGAAATTGGTTTTCACAAGGTCACACACCCTGACAGTAAAAACTATAGAGCGCCGATTTGCTCTCTCTTGTTCAATTATCTCTCAAGACTCATGAGTAACTTGAAGCAGAGATTTAACAAATAAAACTAGTAGTTCAAAGTTTGGCCTAGTTCTTTCTGTTCCAGGTATCTCTCTGTCTTTTATGGCTTCCTTGATGTGATTCTGCTTGCAATGCATACCTGATCACCGGAAGCTGGAAGGAAAAGTGATGGGAGTGCATCCTTCCAGCAGAACAGTTTGGGACAGGAATATTCTGTTTAACACCCGAGGCAATTTTGAAGAGCTCATCAGCTTCTCTCCAGGGACTTCTGCTGAGACTGAGAATTCCCTGGAAAGTTCTTAGGGGTCTCAACTGAGGATACAGCCCACAAGGGGATGAGAAACTTCAGGCTGTGAACGTTGATGATGGTGATGGTGGCAGCAAACACTATTGTCTTTGGGCAAGGATCACTACAGGTCAAGATGTTCGAATGTTTATAAACATGCATTTAATTTTTAGAAGTTAAATGATAGATACTTATCTAAACCTGGAAAACAGCATTGCATATTAGAGCCGGAAGAAAGAGAATATTTCGATAAAGATTAGTTCAAGATCTGGTTAAGATCAGCTTTATCAGAAGAAACCTTATCTCTATTACCTCTAACCACACCATCCAGGGCAAATTATTTGATCTCCCTGAGATTATTTTGTTATGGTTTAAAAAGGGAATTTCTCTCTTCTTATTCATGAAGGCATGTGTTAAACATTTTCAGCTACTTTAGAGTAGTTGCTGATGTGACATTTTAATATAGAGTGAAGGAGGGTTCTATTTGTTTTGTTTTTGTCATAAACTAGGTTTCTTAACTATGGTGGACCATCTCTCTGCTTTCTTCCCCCAGTAAACATGCAATCTGGGTTTTAATGCAATTTGGGCTTTAATAAGGATCCCTCGTGAGGGAGTGGTGGGGAGTGGTTATGAATTGGGTGGTGATACACAAGGTCAAGTGTTGGAAACCAGCTGTGTCATGGAAGAAATATGGAGCTATCTACTCTTGCCAAAAGTTACAGGCTCATAAATTCATGGGGAGTAGGTCTGCCCTGTCCTGAAGAGTCGCTATGATGGCAGTCGACTTGGTTTTGGCTTGGATCTTGATTCAGAAAATTGCACTTCAATGCTAGTGCAATACCTTTGAAACCTTGCCAACCTGTTTAAATATCTATATCCAGAATTCTTCCAGAGTCAATTTGAATAATTGGAACAAATGCTCGAATGGAATAGCTACTGCTGGATGGAGTCTCAATAAATAAAATAATTGAAATAATTAGTAAAATGACCATAATCTTATTTTGACACAGCCATTGGAAGTCCATAGCTATTAAAGTAAATGGTTAGGATATGGTCTTTGTTCAGGAAATCACACTTCTTTGCAGTTGGCTTCTTCTCCATTTGAATGAAGGTGCCAAAATCTCTACAGTTATTTCTGAAATCTTAATTTTACTCACTATCTTCCTTTGTCAAATTAGAGACTTAAATACCGATTATCATTTTCTTAACATTTTTATTTTTCTAATCATTTTATTGGGAGCTCATACAACTCTCATCACATTCCACACATACATTCATTGTGTCAAGCACTCTTGTACATTTGTTACCTTCATCGTTCTCAAAGCACTTGCTTTCTACTTGAGCCCCTGGTATCCACTCCTCATTTTACCCCTCTGAACACTTTGTAATTTTTACCCCTATGAACACTTTATAATTTATAAACTATTATTATTTTGTCATATCTTACACCCTCCAACATCTCAATTCACCCACTTCTCCACTGTCCATCCCGCAGGGAGGAGGTTATATGTAGATCTCTGTTATCTGTCCCCCCTTTCTCCCTCACCTTCCTTCCACCGTCCCAGTGTTGCTCTTCTCAAAACTGTCCTGAGGGGTTCTTCTGTTTGGATTCACTGTATCTGTACCAGTGTACTTCCTGCAGTCCTTTTGGATTTGTAATCTAGAATTGAGATCATGATAGTTGGGGGAGGGGGAGGAAAAATTTAAGAACATTGTATGTTTCATCATTGCTACAATACACCCTGTCTTGTCCCCTCCCTGAGTCTTCTGTGAGGGAATGTCCAGTTGCCTACAGATAGACTTTGGATCCCCACTCTGCACTCTCCCCCATTCACAATGATAGTTTTTTTTGTTCATCGATGTCTGACAGCTGATCCCCTCAACACCTCATGATCATCCAGACTGCTGTGCTTCTCCCATGTGGGTTTTGTTCCAACATCCACCTGTTCCAACATAATCGCTACAGACAAAGTGGGTGCATAAGCAAATATGACAAAGAAAGCTGATGGTGTCTGGCTATCAAAAGATATAGTGTCTGGGGTCTTAAAGGCTTGAAGATAGACAAGTGGCTATCTAGCTAAAAAACAACAAATCCCCCATGGAAGAAGCACACAGCTTGTTCCAACACAATCGCTGCAGAATAAACAAGGGCATAATCAAATGTGGTGAAGAAAGCTGATGGTACCTGGCTATCTAGGGATATAGAGCCTGGGCCCTTAAAGGCTTGAAGATAAACATGCAGCCATTTAGCTGAGAAGCATCAATATTTTTCTTAAATTTATTTGTTCACAGTATTATAAAAAAATATAAAATATAAACACTTTAAAACCTAAGGCAGACATTCCATGGAATGAAAGCTTGTTTATGGACATAAAAAATCATGAATGATCTGAAGAAACTTATATTTCTGCAATGTTAAGTGTACAAATTACTAAAACTTTTCAGGAAATCTGAAAATAGTAGAATGGAAAATTATATGGAGAAAAGTAAAAGTATTAAGAGGAAAATGTGAAATATTAGCGAGGATTCAAAATTGTATATGCAGGGACTTAAAATAATTATGGAAAACTTCCATATGTCTTGATTGCAGTTATCCATGAAAATTTTGAAGTCCTCTTATATCTATCTATCTATCTATCATCTATCTAGCTAGCTAGCTATGTATCTATCATCATCTATCGAGAGACTCATCTTTGTCCTATGGTACAGCTAGTGGTTTCAAACTGCTGACCTTGTGGTAAGTAGTCTAATATATGAACACTCAAAACTCTCTGCCATCCAGTCAATTCCACGTGACACAGTGTATATATATATATATATATATATATATATATACACACACATACATAAGTACTACATATATGGATGAGTAAAATTATTGCTATAAAGTCATAGAAATCCCCATTAAACAAAAATATCAAAATAAAAACTATTGTTTCTTGACATAGCTTCCATCTAGAGCTATACAATTCTGAAGGGATGTTCCCATTTCCCTAATCATTCCCAATAGCACTCTATGATGTATGCCAGGCTAAAATAGTCGTTTTGGAATCCTCAAGGAACTCCAATTGTACTTATTTTAAATGTTCTTCCCGCTAGGGGAACAGAAGAAAGTTTGAAGTGGCAATAAAAGGACTTTAGAGTGGATAAAGTAAGGTTTTCCAATACATCCCTAGAGGAGAGCTCTTGCTACACTCAGAAACAGCAGATATATTATTGTGATGATAAAATCCTTAGCATAACTCTCCCTGCTTTTTTTTTTCACACTGATGAACTTTTCCATTAAAAAAATACCTTCTTAGAAATGTTTTCCATGATCATTCTGTATCCTTAAAGGAAATCTATTAAGAATCTCTCTCTTTTTTTTTTTAGGGCCTCACTGCCTGGGTGGTGGGAGTAGGAGGCCCAGCCTTTGCCCCTGTGGAGCTGGAATTGAACCTCCATCCCAGTGGGCCGCAGTCCCGTGAACAACCACTACGCCACCGGGGCTCAGCCCAAGAATATCTCTTTGGGATAAAAACAAAACAAAACAAAGAAACTAGTTACCGAAACTTTCTAAACTGACCTCTCTGCCTTTTATTCAGCTAGCCCAGCAGGACCCTCTTGGCAACCCCTCCTTTGAGTGGAGAGTGGAAGTCGAGTAGTCATGGTTTCACATTGGGCTGCTAGCTGCAAGGCCAGCAGTTAAAACCCACCACCCCAGTGGTTCTCAACCTTCCTAATGCCATGACCCTTTAATACAGTCGCTCATGCTGCGCTCATCCCTTTTGTGGGCACGTGGGTGGACCTGCCTGGAGTTGGATAGAGGAGGGAGACTTGGTTCCCAAGACCATCGGAAATACGTGAAAGGGTCATTTGACTCCCAAAGGGTTCACCATGCCCAGGTCCAGAACTGCTGTAAAGAGTTACAGCCTCAGAGACCCATAGTGACAGTGCTACTCTGTCTAATGGGCTTACCAAGAGTTGGTATCAACTGGATGACAGTAAACTTGCTTTGATTTTGGATTTTGCTTCTGAAGGCACCTTAAAGAGACCACAGAACAAATAAACCAATACAGGCAGCCAGTTGATGCCAACCCTGAGCAAGCTCTAGGACAGGCAGGATTGCCCCCACCGGCTTCTGCGACTGTAACTCTTTATGGGAATAGAAAGCCCCACCTTTCTCTCGAGGGAAGGCCGATTGCTTACCTTGTGGACGGTATCGCAAAGTGTAATGGCTACACCACCAAGGCTCTTCAAAGAGACTTAGACTATGTATACTAAGATAACTTTTTTCTGTATTTATCTAATAATCACAGGCATATTTAAACATTTTGTTTCTGAATCGAAAACCTGGATGCAATGCAATAAATTATTTTGCTTATGTGTACGAAGTATTCATGCATGTATTCATTCTTAAATTGCTTGAATATTTTACATGAGCTGCTATTTGTCCTACTGATTACTGAAATGATGGAGTTAATATTACAGACAGTTATCTCTCTTTAGGAGATCATCTTCTAGCTGAGAAGTTCCCATATGGTTTATTAAAAGCCATATGTATGTAGTAATGCCATGAACATATGTGCTTCCAGAAGAATAGCATTTATAATTTGAAACTCTAAGTCAACATATGCTATAGATGCACATATTTAAAAATTAGTGAGTGTGGGCAAAGCAAATCTGATTCTTGGAGGTAAAAAAATTAGATCAGAAGAATTGGTTGAAATACTCTCTTATAGACTTTTATTCGATAGGAAAGCAAAAAAAAGACACACAACTATATTTATAAAGAGAAGCATTGACATAGGCACCTTTCTATAAAATCTTATTTACTTCTTAATTTTGTAATACATGTTATAAGCCAGCAATGGAAGCTGCTAGTTTTCATTTAAGGAATACACTTACAAATGTAAAATCTTAGTATCAGGGCAGTAAAGAGGTTTTATTAAAATTTTAAAACTACTAAGGACACTGCCATTCAAAGGTAAGGGTAGTATATGGATTAATTCTGTGGGTTCTTTCTGACTACAAACCCCCGCTCATTTTGCAATAGTATATTTTATTCTAGGTAAACACTCATAGATGACTTCACTTGTAAATTGACTTGTTGCCTGTTTCCTTTGATCAACTCTTTTTGGGAAAAAATTTCCTCACCATTTTTTCTCGGATTTGGCGGGTCTTCACTCAGTATACGATGGGATTCATCAGGGGCGGCACTAGCAGGAAAACATCTGCCATGAGGATATGAATCATAGGAGACACATTCCTTGCAAAACCCTGGAGCATCGCTGCACTCAGCATGGGGACGTAGAAGATCAGCACCGCACAGATGTGAGAGATGTCGGTATTGAAGGCTTTCAACTGTTCTCTTGGGGTTGCAATGCCCAGGACTGTCTTCAAAATCATGATGTAGGAGAAAGTAATAAATGCCAAATCCACTATGGTAGAAAGGGCAGCACAGAGTCAGTAGACAACATTGACTCTGTTGTCAGAGCAGGCCAACTTCATGACATCCTGATGAAGGCATCTCAGCCGTTGCAAGAGAATGGGAAGAGGTATGATCAAAAGAATATTTTTAGAAGTCAGTAAAATCCCTTTTTTGATCACTTGAGAATTGGTTAAGATCATGCTGTATCTCAGAGAATTGCGGATGGCCACATAGCGATCAAATGCCATTACAGACAGCACAGAGGCTTCAGTGACGGTGAACAGATGGATGAAGAACTCTTGGGAAAAGCATGCAGCTGCACGAATCTCATGACCATCAAACAAGAATAGTTCCAAAGTGGTAGGTAAGAATGAGAGGGACAACCCTAGGTCAATGACGGAGAGCATGGAAAGGAAATAATTCATGGGTTCATGTAGACTTGACTCTGTCTTGATAAAGAAGAGGATGGTGCAATTACCAACGGGAGAAAGAAGGTACACAGAGGAGAAAGGGATGGGTATCCAGGTGTGAATCTTCTCCAGTCCGGGGATCCCAATGAGGAGGAAGGTCAGAGCCTTGATGTTTGTGTCATTAGGAAGTGACATGACATAAAAAGATACCTGATTGGTGCAGCAGGGAATACCGAACTGAAGTTATGACAAACGGTGTCCCTTTATGGTAGGTACAAGGTGCATCATAAATATTAAAGGGACCAGCTGGATTCTTAAAATATTTTTTTCCACTTTCTACCTTCTGACTGTGAAAATGCCAAACACAGAAACAATTTTGTCAATCAACTTGGATTTTGCTTATTAATTGATTCTAGACAATCCCTTTTAACACATTTAAGCAACCCTAACCCACACTCATAATACCATGTCTTCAAATTTATGGTTCTCTCATCTCAGTTTTAACAAGTGATAGGGAAAACAAAATCTGGAGTGGAAATACAATTTACTATTGATTGTACAGCCCCTCAATTTTTTTCTTGGTGTCTTGTGTTTCAGGTCTTTTCCTGGAGCTATTTGGGGTGGTGAATCAGAAAATTGCACTGGGTATACCAAATAAACTCATTTCTTAATAATATATTCTACTATATTGAGTTATAATATTTTATTGAGCTATAATAATTTATTAACCAATCATTTTAATTTTAAATATAAGAATCCAGGCCCACAAATCACAAGATAAGACAAAATGTTAAAATAATCAGCTATTAAGGAATTTCTGAGAGAAGCTGTATGTGGACCCATGTTGCGTAGGTGGTTACTTCTTCAGCCGCCAATTCATAAACTAATTGAACCCATCAGTTACTCTGCAACCTTTGTAAGATTTGAAATAAGGATTGAAAATCCAAATGGGGCAGTTCTTCTCTGTCCTACAGAGTAAGTATGAATTATAATTGATTGGATGATAGTGGGTTTTTCTTTTTTGTGAGACTATATAATATACACAGAAAGTATAAGTTGGATACTGCACAGCCAGGACACAATTTGAGAAGAGGGGAAAAGAAAAACAGAAAGCAAGAAAAAGGCACAAATAAGAAGGCGTGAGAGCAATTTAGAGTGTCCAAAGTGTAAGCCTTGTTACGATTTTCATAAATATTTTAAAGCTGTACATTTTCTCTTCAAATTATGCAGGAAGCATCCAGAACACATTTTAGCACATAATTTCAATTGATGATGTATAAAGTCAATTAGTAATTGATCCCTTCAATTGGTGATTTTTGATTCATGTTAAATATTTCAGAGTGGACATTGACTCCAAGCTTCTTTATAAGAAAAATTCTAAATTTTCCTTTAAGAGTGTCTGTGTTCAAGCGGAGAAGTTGTAGAATCTTCTACTAAGACTGGAGCATATCAGTTTTACCAAAGGAATTTGGACTCTGCCCATCTGGGGTTTCAGACTATTTGAATCTCTATTTATTCTACAAACTCATGACCAGTTAGTTGATTGTAACTTACAGCAATCCCCTCAGTTTTATAGTGTCCTGACCCCTTAGTGCAGAGTAGACCATCTCCTGTAGGTTTGCGGACTATAAATCTTATGGGAGCCGAAAGTCTTGTCTTTCTCCTCTAGAGTAGTTGGTGAGCTTAAATTGCAGAACATGCCATCAGCAAACATATAATCAACCCATTATGTCAACAGGGCTCCTTAATTATTGTACACAAACTTTTACATTTGACAACCTTTTAAGGCAACAGATTGGAACTTCCTGCTCTTTAGTTCTTAATATAGGTGAAGTGATCCTGCGGAAAATCCCAAATTCATGGAATTTATACTGTGCAAACGTATCTTTGGATAAACGATCAAGCAGAACTTCACCTAAATATTTAGTAGAACAAAAAATGACTTTAAATGAAGCCAACATGTACTTCATGTATCTCAGGCTAGATAACACTACATTAAAATATACCAATTTTTTATTGGTGAGCAGAATGAAGAGTGGTATAATGGCCTATGTTATGGATCTCAAAAACTAGAGCTGATAGGGGAAAACTGGTGCCATCGATGAGCAGATCCTGAAACAAGTCTAACAATTGAGACACCTCATACGTGTTGGCTAGCATTAGAGTAAAGTTTATGAATTATCTACACCACAAAGAAAATAGGTGACTTTACCTATCTATGCAGAAACTACTCTAAAACATCCTGAACAACTGACCATTGGTTAACGAATACTAGCTTATTCCAAATAAGCTATTGACTATCAATAATATTGACTACTACCTAAAGTTTTCTTGGACATGTTCTCTGTAATGAAGAGCTCACTTTCCTTCTTCCTCTGCCTTTACCTCTACTCTTTTCAGTCACAAACAAGCAGATTGTTTTCCTTTTAGAGTCTCATTTGTTAGTTAAAAGTAATCAAATGATTTTCCCAGGATGATCCTTTACTCTGTCACTTTATCAGTAATTCTACTGAGTTATAATAAGCTTTTGGTTGACTTTCTTCAACTTTCTATGTACAGGATCAGATAATCTGCAAATAGAAAGAATTTTGCTTGCCATTCACCAAGGTTGATGGTCTTTATTTCTTTCTTGCCTTATTGTTCTTGCTAAGACTTCCAATACATGATAGAATTGGAGTAAAAATAAAGATCTCCATGTGTCATTCTTGTTTAAAAAGTGAATGATTATAGTCTTTCTTCATTGAAAGTCATGTTGGGTGCTGGTTTTGTGTATATGTTTTTAATTATGCTGAGGAATTTCCTTTCTAGTAACTTGCTGAGAGTTACATGAGAAAAAAGGCTGAATTTTGTAAATGACTTTTCTGCGTTAATGGATATGCTTTTGTGGTTCTTTTCTTATTGAATAGTGGATTGCATTGATTGTTTCTCTAAGATTTTCCTTCGTTACATTCGGATATCATTATTTAATCTTTGATTTTGGATATTTTGATTATGTCTTGGTGATTTTTTGGAATATATCCTCTTTGGAGTATATTGAACTTCTTGAATGTAACTTCTGATCTTTCATGATATTAGGGAAGTTCTATTCTAAAAATCTTTGACAATTTCCTTGATGTTTTAGTTTGATTCTTCCTATCTTGGAATTCTTAGCAAATTTAAGGTATACTTTTTAATGATGTGTCATATCATTTTTCAGCTTTTCTAATCTGTTTTTCTAGATTCATTCTCCACTTTTGTGCTCCACTCCTGATCATTTTCTTGTATGTTCATAGCTGAGTCATGTTGTATTACCTCAAGAGGAATTACGTGTTAAGTCATTCTTTCCTAGCAGAAGTGTGAGAGCTATGAAAGCATCCATTTTCCCAATACTAAATGCTCCCACTTCCTGTACCTGTATGTTTACCTGTATGATTCAAGGAATCAATGTCTTGCATTCCTGTGGCTTTGAAATGGCTCTATTTATTTTTGGCCTGTAAAATCATTTACCCAGAAGTGATTTGAAACAAATCCAGACTCTGCTGGGAAAAGTCATGAACACAAGCCAAATTTTTATCTTCAGAGATCAAACACCGTGGAAAGGTTGGGGGAAAAAAGATGATTTAGGGGTTCTGATGGTTCTTGATGCAAAAATTTAATATAAAAACTTATATCCATTTTGAAACATGGTAGTTGAGTTTAGAGATTCAGTATTTTCAAAATGTATGATCCTTAGATCAGAAGTATTGGCATTACCTGGGAATTTTCTAGAAATGTGTATTAGGCCCACCCAAGATCTATTGAATTAAAATTTGTATTTATAAGATCCTGAGTGATACATATACATATCAAAGTTTGAGAAATATTGATATACTTCAAATGCATCCCTACTTGAGACTTAATCATTAATAAGTCACTCATTAATTTTCCTAGTGTAGTCTCATTTGAGTGCTTGGTCAGATTTAGGTGGTTGCTCATGTAAGTCTGACCTGTTCATTGTCAAGGTGCACACTTTGTCAAGGTCCAGAAGTACTATGAGGGTCAGAGGTATATCACTGAATATAAATTGAAATTCTGCCTTCAGAATTAAACACTTTTCAGTCATCTTCTATGTATAATTTTTAATATTTGAAATATATAATAGATACTTCATTTCTCTGACTATAAGACATAAAGAGTGTTCTTTACACAGATGATTGTGCCAATAAAACAAGATAATAAATGTCAATATATACAGTGATCAATTATTTAATCAACATAAGAACACATTGTTCTAGTAATTTGTCAGTCTGAGATGTTCACCTTCCTGACATGATCCCTAAAGACAAAGCAGATGCATAAGCAAAGAAAGCTGATGGTGCCAGCTATCAAAATGCATAGCATGTGGAGTCTTAAATGCTTGAAGACAAACAGGCAGCCATCTAGCTAAGAAGCGACAAAGTCCACACAGAAGAAGTACACCAGTCTGTGTGATCACGAGCTGTCTAAAGGATCAGGTATTAGGCATCAAAGAACAAAAATCCGTATCATTTTGAATGAGAGGGAGTGCAGAGTGAAGAGCCAAAAAGCCCATCTGTAGGCTATCAAAGACTACACATTCCCTGACAATGTTTATTGAAGAAGCAATGTCTTTGCTCAATGAGTGTACAGTGTGCTGCATGGGCCAATAAACATAGGGGAAATTTATTTATTGTTATTTCTATACTAAGATCCTCCAAAAGACAAAGAGTCTTTCACATGTAGAAGTAGACTTTGATTATCTGGCCCTCCAAGGTTATAGGAAAATCTGACATGTCCATCCTAGACACGTCTCAGTCTCTAGGTTGTAAAAACAATTTTTTCTTGGCTACTAGCATAAAAGTTGGTAGCTAAGACCCAATCAATGGGAACATAGAAGGAAGTTCTGGTTGTCAAATTCCATAAAGATTACAACCAGCATATCCCTGGAGAGGTTCTATTCTGTAATGTTTAGTATCATCATTAGTCAGAATTGACTCTGGCAAAGTGAGATTTGGATATTAAGTCAGGAGGTCTAGCCCAGAAGGAAGAAGCAAAATTCTTAATAGCTCTTTCTTAATACTTTTGGCTGTTGTTGTTGTGGTGGGTTTGTTGTTTTTTTTTGAGCATCACTGCCATCTGGTGGTGGGAGTAGGAGGTCCAGCTTTTGGTTCTATGGAGCCACTGCTGGAATTGAACCTCCATCCCAGTGGGCCGCAGTCCTGCACACAACCACTACGCCACTGGGGCTCAGCCCAATAGTCATTTCTTATGAAAAGGAGAATACATCAAAAACTGGATACAAAAAGGAGATAGCTATTGTCATGAGATCAGGGATATTTAGAGCAAAATTGAGGATTAGACATTTAGAAAGTGGATGTTTCAGAGCACTAAGATGATTGGGAAATGAGGGGCTTCATTTATCTTCTTTTATTTTTATATGGACTCTGGGTAACTTTCAGTGGTTTGACAAAATATATTGACTATTTGTGGTTTCACTGTGCCTATAACATAAAGTTTCTGAATTGTCTCAAATTCAAGAACAATTAGGGTACAGTGGCATTGATGATATAAAATTTACCAATAAAGATAAACAGCTCAATGGTGCCAGGATATTAAAAGATGTAACATCGGGGTTTTAAAGGCTTGTAGTTCAACAAGCAGCCATCTAGCACAGAAGGAAGAAAAATCTCATGATGTGTAGATGGGAAGATATATCAGAAGTTCAAAAATCAGCAACCAAATATGTGAAGGGGTGTGTTTATAGTGGAGACTCAAAGTCACCTGCAAGATCATTGGAAAGTCCCTCTCAGAAGGGCCACATGGAAAGGATGGTACATTCAAGGTGTAGTAGTGCACTGATGAAACACATAAATATCATCTGTTTTTTTAAATATTTCTTCCCCTCAGTATTAATGTTTATGTTTTATATCAATATTGTTAGACCTTTGTATGCTCATTTGCATAATTAAGATAGTTCAATACAAGAATGCCAGGACAGATGACCTTTCAGAAATAGCAAGAGGAGTAATAATTCCCTGTGGATACTGGAAGAGAAGGGTAGTGAAGAGGGGTAAAGGAGAGCTGATAGCAATTGTGACTGTATACTCTCCTTTGTGGGAAGCGAATGGCATAATTGTAGATCAATGGATATATTGGATGAGGTAAAATATGTGTCATAAACATGCATGCATATAAGTAGAACAATTATATATAAAGATAACTAAGGATTCCTAGGGAAAGGATGGGAGTGGGAGGGAATAAAAGGGAGCTGATATTAAAGAGTTCAAGAAGAAAGAAAACTTTCTGAAACTGACTGCGGTAACAGTTGTACAATTATGCTAGATTCTTTAGAATTATGCAATGCTAAAACATCCGCAAGAGCTCACAATAGAATGATTAATTTTAAAAAGACAGAAAGGTAAACAGCTTATGTCACGTAATAAAATGTTTTTTTTTAACTGTTAGGTAGAAGTACAATTGTTAGCATTTCAATCATCACTTTAAAACTACTTATATTTTTTAAACAGCAATTTATTCATATTTTATATGAGGGTAGGTGACATGATCTATGGGAGGTTTGGGTAAGCACACATGTATTTTAGGCCCAGAAGAGATATTCATGATTAAACTGTCGCTATGCCACGTCTCCTAGTGGTTCCAATTAACATCGTTAATTCCACCTTATGTCTGGAGAGAGGGGCGATAGAACACAAGACTTGGGTTCTTTCTAGGAGTCACACATCAAAATTTAACTGCGTTACAAGGAATCCGTTCAGAGCATAGAGTGATGACTATGTTTGGCTTATTTAGACGGCATTTGGAAGGAAGCTGGGTATGTAACGGTCAAGCTCCTAACTACTAACTGAAAGGTTGGCAGTTGTAATCCCGTTATTGTCTCCGCAGAAGAAAGACCCGACTAGTTTCTTCAGTGAAGATTTTCGCGTTGAAAACTCTTTGGGGAAAGTTCTACTCTGCCACCTATGGCTGTTTTGAGATGAAAGTTCACTCAAGGCCACTGGGCAACAAGAGGGGGTGTTTGTAGAAACAGGAAGGCCCAATGAGTGGTGCTTGTAAAAATAAAATATAATTCTCATGAAAATCAATTGCTAAGAAAGGTTGATGTGCTAGGTGGCAATTCTAGAGGTTCTGGGATGAGCAAAAAGTAGTGATCCGTTAGTGGCCCTAGTGTTACTCACAGAGCCACTTTATTCTGTTTGACCTATTTGAAGAAATGAGGTAGGAGTGAACCAGAACGTCTGTCCCTTTGAAGCCCCATTTGGCACTTGAAGTTGTCTTCTGACTCAAGATTGCTCCATTGTAATCTGGAAAAAATGCACATACCCATTTTCACATTGGACCATTGTGATCCATGGAGCTTTTTTATAGGCTGATTGGGGGAATTAGGCTATTAGATTTTTCTCTTTAGTCCACCTTAGTCTGTCAGCTCCACTGAAGATTTTTGCATCATTGCAGCACATGAGCTTGATAACCAGGTGCTATTTATAACTTGCACTGACAGCATTGAACCCACCTCTCTGGCATATAAACCAAATATATCTATCACTAAATACACCATGTGTAGTCACTGGAGAATGTCTCGAAGAGGACCAGAAATAGAATTGTATCTTCCTCATAAAAGAGGCACTCAATAGACACCCCATAAGGACTGATATTCTATCATCTATTTTACCTTCATTCAGTGTCTTTCACTTTTCTTCAGTTCTCATGTCAGTTGAATTTAATATTGTTTATAGCAATCATTATACACACATGTAATATAAAATGAGCATAATGATTAATTGTGGACGTATTGTGTATCAGATCCAGTGATAAGGTTCAGTATTTACTACTTACTACTAGTGTAAGATGCAAATATAATACATATCTGATAAAGAAACTGAGATTTTATGGCGCTAAATCATTTGCTTAAAGTGTAATACTAATTAGGCAGTAAAGGGAGACTCAACCCAGAACAGTTTTATTGCCAAGGCCCTGAATTGACATACTCTTTTCTGTAAGTGTATTTCTGTGACTGTCTCAACTTATTTTCAGTGCTTTGTTTTCCCCCAAACACAGGAATGAACAACCTCTTTCTGTGTGCTTTTATCTCTCTTCTGTAACACCTGAGATATTTTATGCTCCAATTTGTGTCTTTACAACAGCGGATGCCATTTCCTTCCTCAATTTCATTCTCTCCTTTCTCTGTACTTTCTGGACAAGATCATATTGTTACCAGCCTTTCAAAGGCATTATTCTATAGATAAAACTATAATAAATAATTCCTCTCTCCTCTGTCTCTTTCTCTTTGCCTCAAAATTTTAAAAAACAATCTTCTATCCTGAGATTTCTCAGTGGTTCCTTAAACAAACATATGGCTTGAGTTCTTGAGGACTTGTCAAGTGTAACATAAGCATGAGTAAGAATACACCTCGGTTTTTGTCATCACTCTGGCATGCTGGCCCCCAACACTGCATGGGTAATGATGACATTCACTGATGCAGAGAGAGGGACATCTAGTAACCTGAGTCATAGAGTGTTTCTGGCAAGGCTATAAAAGATGAAAGATTTCTGTTAGGTACACATATGTATCCAGAGTGAAGAGGAAGCATTTACAATGCTGTTTGTCATCTTAAGCGCTACACTTCTCCTACCCTGGTGCCTGGCTCTCCCAGTGCCACCAACTGGACCTCTTCATGGATTGGAATTTGTTAAGGTAGGTGCTCTCCTCTGGGATCTATTGCTTCATTTTAACTTTTGTTAATTTGGGGAATGACTTTGCCTTTGTAGATGCTTCTGTATACATATGATTATGCTGGTGGGAAGAGAAATAAATTGTTAACCATAGTGAAATACTTTTGTCTATCTAACAGTCTTCCTGATTTTCAATAATAAGACATTTTTGAGTCTAAAAGAGTATTCTTGGCACTACCCATTCTCTTTATTGTGACTATACATATATTAGGAGTTTATATTCCGTACCTTTAGTCTTCTATATGGCATAAGGTGAACACTGATGGAATGCTCAGATCTGTGAGTTTGTGAGGTAGAGAGCAATCAGGAGAAGTGACTTAAATTAACTGATAGATCTCCTTATTGACTAGGATATCTCTCAGAGTGTTTGATACATGCCTTCAATTACTCATGCAATCCTCAATTTATTCAAAACCTCTGAATGACTAAACATATCCCAAAAATTCTGACCATGTATTGATTATAATCATGTATTTTGTAGTTGGTTAGAGATTCAATCTAGAATTTGTGAAAACTCAGTCTAGCAAAGTATGGTAACTTATTTGCTTTTAAGTACCCAGCTTAATAGATAATAAATGTGCCATAAGAATCTAGAACATATGTGCAGATAACAATGAAAGCACAATGTAGTATACTAGTCTATTAGATAGTCATGATTTGTTCTAGGTAAATGAATTTTTGTATAGGCAGGCATAAGTATTATATGATTTTTGTGGTCTGACTGTATCATTTCAACATGTGACCACTTCATATTGAAGCTACTTAATCAGAAGTGGTTAATGTGCTACCTAGAAATTTGTATACCCCACACTGAACTGAGACAATATAAAGCTAGAGTTGCAAGCACCCAGTGACTTAAGCTGCTGAGTTCCCCTCTCTCCTTGAATTAGGGCTTGAGCCTTTAACTCAGACATACTATGAAACCCATCTCACAGCCACTTTCATTCAACATATCCAAAGGATCCATCTCTTTGCAAGAGGCCCTACTTAAAAAATTAGACAGAACCATTGCAGATTTGCCCAAATCTTGGAAGAATTGAGGGCATACATTTGTGCTCATATATCATTAATTAATCAGCCTGCCTTTGTTGAGGCACAGCCATCATTTTCACAATAATTAACCACGATGACATCCTGAGCTGGACTGCCCGGGCCTCTTTGAGATTTAACAAGGCAAAGTCCTTGCTTGAAATTTTTCCAGAAAGTAAAATTTTAATTTAATTTATTTTCTGCTTAAATGGTAGCCTCAGGAATGATTCCATATGAAACCTTGTTGAGCATGGCTTGTGACCCCATGTGGGCCAAATAACATTGAAATCCCCATTGGATTCAGATGTAGAGAAGGGTTATGGGGTCATCAGTGCTTTGTGGGATTGAACAATGATTTATAGAATGATATCTTCTTGATTTGGCCCCAAGTAGTGTATTTCCTTGATGCAGTTGTAAAGGAACTGCTTTGATCAATGAATCAGTGACTAGCTGATCTATCAATAAGGGTGAGTGGTTATAGAATTATAACACCACAGTCTATTTGAGTGGAGTTTCTAAAATTGCTACCAATTATTTGGCTTCATTTTCTCCAATCTGAATTTTTTTTAATTGCAAAGACCATTTCTAAAAAGAATCATTTTTCTTCCTAGATATTAGCTTTTGTGGAATCTTAGTAATTATATTTTTCATCCTTTCAGCTTCATGGCAATCAAGGCAAAAATTGAAACGTGTGTCCCACTTAATAAATAAATCAAGCTAGTTCTTAAAGCAAACTGTGTTTACTTTAATTTTTGCTCAATTCTAAAAGTACAGGGAAACCATAGTCACAAAGCAGATCTTTCTTTTAACTGCATATTTATAGGAAATGCAGAAAACAGTGAATGGATTCACATTAAACACTCTTCTAAGAATTGTAAGGTAGACTAAACTAAGACATGAGCATTTATCTTTTAGCATTTTTTTTTGTGTGTGTGTGGCATCACTGCCTTGGTGTGAGTAGATAGGCAGCCTTACTCCTGGAGAGCTGCTGCTGGATTTGATCCGCCAACCCTGAGGGGTGCAGTGTCACACACAACCACTAGGCCACCAGAGCTCAGCTTTTCCAGCATTTTTTTTGGGGGGGGCATCACTGCCTCTGGTGGTCATGGACACTACCCAGTGCTGCTCCTGAGAGTCGCCGCTGGATTTGAACCACCAAACCCACGTGCCGCAGTCCCGCACTCAACTACTTATGCCACTGGGGCTCAGCCCTCTTCCAGCATTTTTAGTACAAGTATAGTTCAAATATACATGCAGGGAAAAAAATCTACAATTTCAAGTAATATTTTTATCAGAATTTGAGACAGAATAGATGAGATTGTAAAAGAATTCCTTGGGGAAAATGAGCAAGGTGATCAATAGACTACTATAGGTATTTAACAAAAAGGTATTACATGGAATGGAAATAGAAGAATCTACTGTCTTCTATGTTTTATTGTTTACAGATTCTATCCTAATGGTGAACACTTGAATCAGGCAGGAATTCCAGAGACCATTTTCTCTGAGCAATTTATATTTCCTATCTTTATTTTCAATATCATTAGAGTTGTTCATTCTGGAACTTGAGTACTTTGATTATTGAGCATTTTTACCTAGTTTTCTACTTTATTTTCATTCAATCACGTCTCTGCCCAATGTCATAAAGAATCAGATATGGTTGACATCTGATTGATTACAGGAAGACTGAGAAGGCGAGATAGACAAAGCACACTTTCTCCTGGTGGGCCTTGAAGAAGATTTTGTCTTGCATTGCTGATACTGTGAATACCATGGTTGATATCTCATTTCTCTAAGGAGTCACACTTGCTTGTCTCTCACACCAGGATTATTTCCATCGATTTTTCATGAACAAGAAGGAGTCACCACTTCTTACCCACGGAGAACAATTGCGATTCCTGCAGCAGTTCTTCCGTCTGAACGTGACAGGCCAACTGGACAGACAGACATTGACTGTGCTTCACCAGCCCCGCTGTGGGGTACCAGATGTTGCTTCCTACTCTGTCTCCCCACAGTTTCTCAAATGGAATTTGAAAATCATGACCTATAGGTATTCGTTACAATCTGGGGGGCTGTGAGGGCAATTATGTCCAAAAATATCATCAGTAGCCTACTTGAGCTACCCCTATTGTTGTCTGTGTTCCCTGCTAGTCTGCCCAAAGTCCCAAATCCACCTCAGAGAAATTAATTCTGCAAATTTCCTTCTTTCTCACATCAAGCTTTAGAAAATGGTGCTAACATCTATTCCCATCCCAATCTTTTTCCCTTGTCATCATTCTCAATGACAGTAATAGGCAATAAAAATTTACCCTAATTTTGCATTTTCCTGAAACCTTCTGTGAATCCAGTATTTGGTTTTTAATTAAATTACCTATGCTTTCCATGGTGCGTGTGTGTGTACATGTATTGCTGTAGGCGTCATGGAGTCTCTTCCAACTCATCACAGCCATATGTACAGCAGAACAGACCCCTGTTGAATCTTGTGCCATCCTAACTATCATTCCTGTGTTTGAGCTTCTTGCTTGAAGCCGCCGTGTCAATCAATTTTATTGAGCTCCTTCCTCTTTTCTACTGCCCCTCTAATTTACTAAGCACACTGTCCTTCTTCACGGAGCGATCGTTCCTGACAACATGCCCAAAGTTTGTAAAATAAAGTCTTGCCATTCTTGTCGTAAGGAGCATCATTGTGGCTGTACTTTTTCCAAGACAGATTTGCTTGTCCCTTCAGTAGTCCTTGGTATTTTCAACTTTCTTTGCCAGAAAGGATTCAATTGCATTCTTCTTCAGTCTTTTCTATTCAACATCCAACTTTCACATGTGTCTATTGCAATCGCAAATACCTACGTTTGAGTCAGGTGCACCCTGGCCCTCAAAGTATCACCCTTACTTTTCAAAACTTTGGAGAAGTCTTGTGCAGCAGGTTTACCCATTGCATTGTGTCCTTCGTTTGCATAGCATTGGTTGTGGCTCCAAGGAACACAAGTTCCTTAACAACTTCAACCTTTTCTCTATTTGTCATGATGTCACCTACCTGTGTAGCTATGAGGACTTGGGTGTTCTGGACAATGAGGTGTAGTCCAAGCAGAAGCCTGCAATTCTTGATTATCAGTTTCAAATCCTCCTCACTTTCAGCAAGCTAGGTTTTGTCATCTGCATATCATAGGTTGTTAATAAGCCTTCTCCCAAGCCTGATGCTGCATTCTTCTTCATTGATTCTAACTTCTCTGACGATTTGCTCAGCATACAGTTTGAGTGAATAGGGTGAGAGGATACAACACTGACACACCCTTCCTGACTTTAACCTATGTAGTATTCCCTTGTTTTGCTTGCACAACGAAATGAACACAATGAAGCGTTCTGGAAGTTCCATTCTTTTCAATGTTATGCATTGTTTGTTAATGTCTACCCAGTTGAATAGCTTTGCATATTCAACGAAATGCAATGAAACAGCTTTCCTATATTCTCTGCTTCCAGTCAAGATCCATTTGAGGTGAAGAATGATATCCTTTGTTCCATGTCCTCTTCTGAATACATCCTGAATCTCATCAACACATGTTTGCAATCCTTACTGAATGGTTTTCAGCAAAGTTTTACTGGCATATGATACCAATGATGTTGTCTACAATTTGAGCATACTATTGCGTCACCCTGCTTTGGAATGTGTACAATGGATCTCTTCTGTTAATTGGCCAAGTAGCTGTCTTCCAAATTCCCTCGCATAGACAAATAAATGCTTTTAGTGCTTTAGCAGCCAGTTGGAACATTGTAGATATCATCCCATCAGTTTCTGGAGCCATGCTTTTGGTTAATGCTTTCAGTGCCACTTGAATTTCTTGCTTCAGTACCATTGGTTCTTGCTCATATGCTGCTTTTTAAAGTAGTGGAATGTGGATTAGCTCTTTTTGTTCCGTGACTTTAATATTTCTACTTTTTTTATGCTTCCTGCATCATTCAATAGTTTAACCTATAGAATCTTTCAATGTTGCAATTCCAGGATTAAACTTATTCTTAATTTCTTCCAGTTCAAGATATGTTACATGTATTCTTCCATTTGGTTTTCTAACTCCAGGTCTTGGCCCATTTCATTTAATATTCTACTTTGTCTTCTTGATCTGCTCTTTGAAATCATTTTACTTCCTCATCATTTTCATTTTGCTTAGCTACTCTAAGATTAAGAGCACTTTTACTCACTTTGATCTTTTCTCTTTCCTGCCTTTTTAATGGCCAGATGCATTTTCCATTAATGGTAGTCTTGATGTCTTTCCAAAACCCATCAGGTCTTTTGTTATTAATGCTTTATACAGAAAATCTGTACATATTCATATATTTTTATTCATGATTCATATATTCATATATTTTTGAAATCCACATAATATATATACTCTAGCTTGTATTTTGGATCTCATGAACTTGTTTAAATTTTCATCAGCTCAGCCAAAACTTATATAGTGCAATAATCTGTTCCATAGTTAGCCCCAGGCCTGCTTTTATCTTCTGATAATGAGTCTCTTCATCATCTCATTAGACACATGTAATCAACTTAATTTCTGTATAATTCACCTGGAGAAGTTCATGGGTATGGTTACCATTTGCATTAATGAAGAAAGGCATTTTCTATGAATAATTCTTTGGTGTTGCAAAATTATTTCATGATTACTAGCATATTTTTCAGTTGTTTGCTCTCATTTTGAGTCATACCCCAAGAACAAATGAAGGTGCCCAATGATTTATTCCTAAAAGCTTTACTCACTCTATGATAGCATAAGTTTTACTTGTGAAATAATTTCTCTCACTCATATTTGCGTAACTTTCAATGAAAGAACTTATCTTCTGGCATTGTTTCAGACAATACTCTACTTCTATCCATGAGTTTTTCAGTATCTGAAAATGTATTGGTGATGTCCATAGGTTTTTGTGTGTGACTAACTCCTCAGAAGTGGATAGCCTGTTTCTTCTTCATAGTCTGTTCTTAGTCTGGAAGTTCCACTAAAACTGGTCATTTTAGATGACCTTGCTGGTATTGGAAATACCAGTAAAAAAGCTCCCAGCACCCCAGCAACACACAAACTACCACAGTAAGACAATCTAACAGACAAATAGTGATTGTTTATACTTAGGAAATTCTTTTAAAGCATTGCTCTGTGCCTTTATGTTACTTACTCTGATGAGTTCTATAGCATATTGGAAAATAGATTTTTAAAAGCAAACAATATTAAATGATTTAGCATGATATAGATTTGATTTAACTTGACAACACCCCCTATACACACAATAAATTATAGTTTTCAAACTTTGAAAAAATAAAATGGCAAAGTGGGATAAGGATTGAATTGCTAGCTGCAAAATCAGTGATTCAGACCCATAGCCCACAGTTCCCACAGGAGAGGAAAAAGATGAGATTGTGTGCCATTGTAATGATTTATAATCTAAGAAAACTTACAGAGAAGTTCTGTTCTGGGTCCATATAGATCAGAATCAACTCAATGGCAGTATATTTATTCATTTTTAATAAATATATGCATATAAAGTTTCATTCCTAAATATACATATTTCAGTTTTTTGGCAATGACTAGATTTTTATACGAGCAAAGAAAATAGGTCTAAGAATTTAAGTGACTTGACTGGAAGTTAAGTAACTCCATTTTAGAATGAAAATAATACCTGTAACTATGAGCTATTCCACTTAAATATTCCTTTTTGCAGGATTGTCAACTTCCCACGTGGTTTGGACACATCCACAGTGAAAGACATTATGCAGAAAGCAGTTTCTGTCTGGAGCAATGTGTCTTCCCTGGTCTTTCAGGAGGTAGAGAGTCAAGATGCAAACATCAAGATTTCTTTCTGGAAATTGGGTAAGCACTGCCAAGGAAAGGAGAACAAATACTATGTCTCATGTTACAGGGTAACAAGTTGTCTCCATTAACAAAGATTCAGCCCACATGGTTATGATTTTTAAAAAAGAAAATGAAGAGAAGGAAAGGGAAGGAAATAAGGAAGGAAGAATGGAAAGCAGGCAGGTAGGAAGGAAGGAAGAAAAAAGGAGGGAGGGAAGGGAGGAAGGAAAGAAGGAAGGAAGGAAGGAAAAAAGGAAGGAAGGAAGGAAAAAACACAGTCAATGCTCTTAAGTGAATTAACCCATCTATCATTCTGGGAAACATTAGCTTAGAAGACTGCTAAATTACAACGTGTGTGCGTTGCCATAATGAATACAGTGAGAGACGAGCAATTGCACATTTCCCTGTCACAGGTGAATTGTATAGCCCTTGAATTGTTGAAATATTATTTGACATAGATCACATTTTTTATAAGAATCTGTAGAGTTAGAATTTTCTTTCCTCCTTTCCTCTACACTTAGGAAAGAGTCTTGGAGTCTAGTTGAAGTAACTAGATTTAGACCCACAGTATGGTGAGGCACTGGGATGCTACCCTTAAGATTAGAGGTTCAAACAACCTGCTGCTTTATAGAAGAAAAAAGATCATCTGTTTCCAAAGATTTGCACGATTGTAATCCTTGTGATCCTCTTCCTTTTCTTAGCTATCTTTTTTTGTTGTTGCTGCTATGACAATGGGTTTTGTCATATTGGTTTGATTACTTTCAATAAGTCCTTTGTATGCTGAGTTTTGTTACTTTAAACCCTTTCTTTGTATAGATAGTGCGTGCTGTCACCCATCTCCTATCCCATGTAGTACCCCAATCAAGCACAGTACCTTCGAGCACTGAGAGTTAGTTCACTGCCAGCATCCCTATTCCTGTCCCTTTGTTCTCAATGTGACTCTATCTACCCTTCACAGATCATGGAGATGGTGTGCCTTTTGATGGACCAGGTGGTATCTTGGGCCACGCTTTTCTCCCATACTCCATCTATCCGGGTTCAGTCCACTTTGATAAGGATGAATACTGGTCATCTTCTTACAGAGGTAAACATTCTGTCTGAGTGGAGGGCAAGAATGCCCTGGGAACAAGCAGCTGTGATAGATGGTCTTTTATCAGGACTAGCATAGTTCAAAGAAGGAGGCTGAGAGGATTCTGTGTCCAGGTTAAAGTGGTAAGAATTTACTGAGAGGTATGTTAATCTGTGTGATTGGAATGATGTGGAGTCATTTCATAAGAAAACAGACACGCTTATGATAAACACATATTTTTAATATGTGTTTTAAAACACTTATAATAATCTCATATTTTTGCTTTTCTCTTTTGTGGCCTTCGTGCTTCCTTTAATGCCTTTCTCAGTTATCTCCAGGCCACTTCCTCACTTTCAGTGTCTCTCACTATTTCAGCATTGAGCTGTTAACTCCAAGGTGAGCATTTCATACTCACAAGCTACTTGCCGAAAGAAGGATCCTTTCCTTTCCCACTCTGCCTTTTTCTCGCCCTAAACTTGTTATTTCCTCCATCCCTGCTTTTTCTCTCATTCTCCTTTATTTTATACACACTTTCTTCCTTACCTATCAATATTCATTTTCATTTTCTCTTTCTTTTCTTGTATGTGCTCTTTCAGGATTCAACCTGTTCCTGGTTGCTACTCATGAGCTAGGCCATGCTCTGGGGCTAGTCCATTCCAGGGATCCAACCTCCATAATGTATCCAACCTATGAGTACAAGGACCCTCTCACCTTCCATCTGAGTCTTGAAGATATACAAAGAATCCAAGAGCTATATGGTCTGTACTGGTGGGAAGGGAGGGATGTGGGCAGGACATTGAACTTGGAGTATACTCATTTTATTCTTTTCCTTCTCTTTGCACAGGGAGAAAATAAACTTGGTTCTCTGAAATATGCTAATGCTGGTAGAGAGCATTGCTCCACCTACCCTCTTCACAGCATTATCTGAGAAGGAAAGAATGGATGGCACTAAACAGCATTGGGGACTGACACAAATGAGTGTTGAGGAAGGGAATCTAGCTAGAATAACCAAGCCAAACTCAGAACATTTCTAGGTCATAATAAAGATGATTTTAAAAGCACCTTATTGTTCTCACTATTTGTGGGGGGTACCACAGAGTTTCATGTGTCTAACCACTGTGATAAGGACAAGATAATAGGACTAGAGTAGAGAATTCTAGCAAAGAGGCATGAATCTCTAGAGTTAGCGATAAAGGAAGGATCTGTTAGACACAGACCTTTCCTGTGTCACTGCTACATATAAGGAAGATCGTGTATACTGTGCTTACAATTGAAGCTATATATTCCAACTACTACACGTGATGGCTTATTGGCTTATTAGTTAGAGATATACACAAATACTTAGAAAATATGATCCATAATGAAAAAAATCTCCATAAGTACTTTCAAATGTGACCAAAAACAAAATCTGAATTTTTCTATAGCCATTAACTTTATAATCTCTCAATAAGAACCACTCCTAGATGTTCATTAAGAAATATGAATGAAGAAATTATGCCAACACATATACAAAATCTTCTAGAGAAAACAATAAAGCACTATTTAAGCTCTGCATAACTCTGAAGCAAACACATAAAAAATTCATTATAAATAAATATTTTGAGCTACTCTCACTGAAGAATACTGATGCAAAAATCTTAAATAAAAATATTAACAAGTCAAAGCTTGTAATGAATAAAGGACAATAGAGATACATATACAAATGGAGTTTACTCACAAAAAGCAAACTTTAACAAATAAAAAGCTATCGATATAATTCATCATAAATCCACAGCCAAGTGGATTCTGACACATGGTGACTGTATGCATATTTCTGAGACTATACCATTTTTGGAGCAAAGAGCTTCAACTTTCTCATTTGGAGTAGATAGAGACTGGTTTGATATGTTCAACTTGTGATTAGAAGCTCAAATCATATTGAGAGTTTATATTTTAATTTGTATATCTATTTCAATGGAGTAAAACAATTTTATAATATTCTACCTCTTTTCTTTAGAAGTCATTTAATTGGGAGCATTTACATATGTTATAACATTCTATAATTCAAATAAATCAAGCACAATTGTACTTGATTGTACTTGATTGTACAATTGCTACTAAAATCAGTTTGAATGCACTTTATTTCTTCTTGATCTTTTATACCAATTTCCCTTTACCTGCTTCCCCTCCACCCTTCCCCAGGAACCCTTAATATATTATTATTAAAGTATAATATAATATAACATGACATTATACAACCCAGTCCAATATAATATATATCTTCATCTTACCACATCCAGTATATCCATTCACCTACATTTCTATAATTTTCTCCTCTTGAGTTGGCTATGGAGTTATCATTGCCACTATCTCCCCATGCCTCTCCCCCCACATTCCCATATCCTCAGAAAAATCAATACGCCTGTTGCTGTTTCTGAAGGATAATCATTCCTGGCAGTCCTGTCTCAAACAGTCTTATCATACAAATCACCTATGTAGGTATAACAATATGAATGAAGTTAAAAAATAAACCTTGCTAGTAAGGGGAGGAAAGGATAAAGAACCAGAGGATAGTTATATGTTTCATCAATGGTTATGGAACTCTAGATTTATCATCCCTTCTGTATGACCCTTAGGAGAATGACTCTCCATTTATCTTACAGGTGGATTTTAGGCTTCTGCTTCATCTATATTAGCATTGATTTGGTGGCTCATTTTGAACTTCTGATACCTACTCCTGTTGACACATCCTAATCACACAGGCTGGTCTCCTTTCCTCCCTGGGGGGTTATTTGCTTCCTTGCTAACTGACTGCTTATTTAGCTACATGACTCCAAGACCCCAGGTGTTATATCTTTTAATAGCCTGGCACCATCAGCTTTCTTCACCACATCTTCAGCGAGCATGTCAGGAAGGTGAATATCACGCAATGCCACATTTTTAGAACAAATTGTTCTTGTACGTAGGTAAGATTTTAGTAAAGATCCAAAGCCCATCTGTGTCCTTATTGTATTTACATATATGTACACGCAAAGACAAATGCCCTATATGTATATATTTACAGACTTTATATCTATCTATATTCATGGGGCCATAGATATAACTTTTGAATTTCTTCTTTTTTTGTTTTCTATCCTCCTGCACTGCTATAATATTTATCCATTGTTCACTTCTCAGCAATTCCTCTAAGAATCATTTTGATTGGTCATACATAACCCTCCTCAATGTTGATTTTATAACCCTTACTATTCCTCTGTCCCTGCCATTCTTGGCTTGCCACTCACCTACTCCCACCTTATTCCTTCTCTTATACCCCCCTGCCCCAGCCAACTTCCAAATCATTGGACTCATTACTGTCTCAATGGGTTTGTTTCTCCTGTCTAATTGTGGAGACAGATTTTAAAAAGAAGGAAAAGAGAGAGCAAAAACATATAAATAGTTCCAAATCTAATTAGCGTCCTGACCCAGAGAAGATGAATAACTGTCAATTAGGGAGCAGGACCTGTTATAATCTCTCAGCCCAATCTTCTTCTTCTTCATTTTCTGTTTCAGGATTCCATATCACAAGGATTTGCTAACCTAATAACACTTATACTCTTTACTCCTCAGCATTTGTGTCCCCAAAGCACACCTCCTACAAGTCCCCTTTGCTTTTTCTGAAGTTAAGGATGGAGCAGTCTGCCCCTCCCCCAATCCATCATCTTCCTAATGCCGCGACCCTTTGATGCAGCATGTCATGTTGTGGTGACCCCTCCAACCATAAAATTATTTTCTTGGCTACTTCATCACTGTCATTTTGCTACTGTCATTAAATCGGGTCACCCTTGTAAAGGGGTCCCTCCACCCCCAAAGGAGTTGCAACACATAGGTTGAGGACCGCTGTTTTAGATTTTCAGGGTGACTCCCTTGCAAGAAACCCCCTACCAGTTTGGGTGAGGTGCCAAGTGCTGCCCGAGGGCCATAAGCCTACAATCAGGCCTCTCAGGCACTTCAAGGCTTCTGTATCATCACTGCTCTGTTGCACTCTCCTTTGGTTTGTCCCCATGTACACAGATCAACCCAACTGCTCTCCCCCAAATGTATTATCTAGGGAGGAGACAGCATGTCTCAGGTTGGCCTTCCTTACAGTCTTCTCTGGGAACGAGCTGCTCTGAGTAGGAACATCGTCTTCAAGGATTGGCACACCTACATGAGGTCTGTTCTCAGTCTCCCTTTCCAGTGAAGATATAAACCTTACCCTCCTTGAATGGGTTAGTGGCCTGGTCACTGTTCACTGTCTTTTTTCTTCTCCCACCTCTCTGTGGGCCTCAAAAACATATGAGAAGGGGGAAAGATGTGTTTTCGTATAGGTGCTATCTGCATATGTATATATTTAATTATCATTATTTGTTTATTCATTTACCCATGTGTGGTTTTTGTTCTGTTTTGTTTTATGATGTTTGTATTATTAAGATTGGAATAATGCGTGCCAGAGTATCTGGACCTCAACTTGGAAACTTTAATCTGTGTATTTTCTCCTATATACCTGTTTTATTGTTTGAGCTTATCTCAATGTCAGACTTGTCATTTTGTCCTTAGAGGCAAGAATGACTAGAAAGGTGGTGAAAGAGAGGGAGATTCTTAATACAACAGTGGGTGCAGCAACGGGCTCAAAAGAACAATTGTATAGGGGATGCATGCCAGAACAGTGGCTTCTTCTGTTATATATAGTGTGGCTATGGCCCGGAAGAGACTAGATGGCACCCAACAACACCACATAGCAACATACTATTTGAGCATTCTTCTTATGAGTTTAATTTCTCTTTATGGTGAATAGCAATCCATTGCATATGTACCTCATTTTCATTGAGTCATTCAACTTTTAGTAGTACAAAGTTCATTAACATTAAGAGGAAATAAAAAGGCAATGAGCAGTGGTTGTTGTGGTGGGGACACATTGCTTTGTTTCTTGATTGCTGCTCTCATGACTGTTGATTGTGGATCCTAACCAAAGGGCATCGGTGGTGACTCCATTCCTTTTCCCATTTGTCATAATGCTGTCTATTAGTCCAGTTATGATGATTTGGGGTTACTTATTAATGATTTGTATCTGAGATGGAAGCCTTTGATAAAATCTATTGATTTTCATTTCTAACTATTTTAAGTCGTCTTGACTTTCAGCAAAACTTTTTCACTTGCATATCACAATCGTTAATGTGCCTTCCTCCATCACTTGGTCTAGTTTCTTTTGTTTGCTTGTTTGTTTGTTTTTGGTCTGGTTTCTTAGGTTACTTACTCAGTATAAAAATTGAATAAATATGGTGGAAGGGTACAATCCTGGTGCATACCTTCTAACAACTGCCTCTTTATATAAATATACAGGTTCCTCACAAGTTCAATTGCACACTCTGGAATTCCTGTTTTGCAATGTTATTTAAAGTTTTTTTTTTAATTTATAGTTTCTTAAGATATACACAGTGCAACGACTTTGTGTAATCAATAAAACACAAACGAATCTTTGATTCGTTCATCTCTTTTTTCAACCAAGTTCTATCTGACAGCTAACCAAACATCCCTAATCCGTATTGTTTTTGAATCTGTCTTGAACTTCTAGCATGTTCATGTCAATGTTTTGCTGCAGTCATTTTGGAGTTATATTTAGCAAAATTTTACTTGATATCATAATTTTCACATTCTCTTTGGTCATTTGTTTGGAATGTGCACAAATGCTAATGGTTCAAGTAGGTTTTCTAGGACGAAAAATATCTAATAAATACATTTGGGAATTACTAACATTTGTATTGATAACATTGAAAACAAAGAAAGGATCTGTAGTCAGAAAATATAGTTTATCTGATAAAATACAGCTGGGAATCACATGATGCAATGCCATTGAATCAATTCTGACTGAAATTGATAAATTAATTCTTCCAGTGCTTCTTCAGCTTGTTGAAACATTTAAATTTGTATTCCATCATTTCCAGGAGCCTTCTTTTTTAGCTAATACCTTTTGTGCAACCTGATTTTTTTTCTTACCAGCATGTCTTGATTATTGCTACCTCTTGAAATTGTTGCAATTTAATAATCCCTGTGATGCTGTGGCTGTAGATATATTTTCCATCTTCTTGTGACACTTCCTATATCATTTAGTGCTTTTCTCATATGATCCTGTAATGAAAATATCATTAATCTTACAAAATTGCATCATGTGATTCCTAGCTGTATTTTATCAGATAAACTATGCTTTCTGACTATAGATCCTTTCTCTTTGTTTTCAATGTTATCAATACAAATGCTAGTAATTTCCAAATGTATTCATTAGATATTTTAGTAATTTCAAATGAAAAGAAATAAGTAGAATTATTTAATTTCTTCATCATTTGGCTTTATTGGTTGTTACATTACCTTGAATAGTTGCATTTACTGGTCTTCCTGCTAGGTGTATAAATACTATCTTATCATAGGTGGACTAATACTTCAGGATCATATTTCAAGACCGATCTTTAAATGTTATGTTTTATGCTGAAAATGATATTCTTCCTCTTTAATTTGTCATTCCTGGGCATAGAAGATATAACATTGTCAGAATCAAAAGGCTATTATCAGTCATTTCATCTCACTAAAACCTAGAATGTGGATATTTATGTGGTTCTGTTCATTTTTACTGCCTTTCAACTTGCCAAGATTCATGCGATGTACATTGCCTGTTTAATTTACTAATGAATGATTACAGATATTTGTTCTCTTTTTGTACCATGCTCCACCAGTCAACTAAAGTCCTCAAAACTTGACTCCATCCATATCAATAAGGTTGACTTCAAGAAGACAGCTCTTCCCTGCTTCTTTGAAGGCCTTTCAACCAGTAGGACTCATCCTTCAGCATTATGTTAGATTGCATTGTTCTGCTATTAATACCTTTTTAAGTTGCTATTCTCTCAGAAGTGGACTACCTATTCCTTCTTCCTAGGTTAGTCTTAATTTGGAAGTTCTGCTGATATACTGCCACCATTATTGGTTCTACTGTTATTTGAAATACTGGTGGCAAATTTTTGAGCATCACGATTAAAAACAACCCATGTAATACAAAATCTGAGAAAGGAGTGGTGCAGAGTGTTCAATAGAGTCTATGTAGTCTTAATAAAAGCCCTAGAATATTTCTTAGTATAAACTGATATTCTATGTATAAAATTCATAACTACAAAGATATGGATTATGTCTATACATGCACATGCACATATACCTCACCTGCTAAGCACAAAGGAAGCATCAATGAACTAGAAAATGTTTTTTGTCTTTACAGTGCATAATATAGAGCCTTGAGTACTGCTTTTGTCTAATGAATGCAAAAATTAACACATGAATACTGAGTAGTCATGCTTTCTGGGAAGTGATTCATTCCGGTAACAGACAGCTAATTTTACTTCATCTCTATAATTGTATTCTATTTATTTATTTATTTTTCCTTAAAAATCATTTTATTGGGGACTCATACAGCTCTAATCATAATGTATACATACATACATACATACGTTGTGTCAGTAGTTACATCTTTTCTGGGGTGGGGTGGGGTTCTTTTTTTTTTTTTTTTGATTTGGGAGAAGTAAACCAGTTTTAAGGGCAAGCAAGCTTAGGCAATTAGCATATCGTGATCTTCAAAATTAACAAGTGAATGGCAGCACAGCTGCAAGTCAGGCCTATACTTGTATTTTAAAGGCACACCACTAACAAAAGCTAAATTTTTATTCTTCTTGTTATAATAGCTATCATAAGTACACTACCATATGATTATCTGATAAATTGAAATCATAACATTCTAAAGAAATAACTGGGCCAGAAAGGGGAGAGTATATTTATATAACTTTCAGGATTGTGATCACATGTTTCTCTCATGTCTGTGGTAAAGGCTAATTGCTTTCACTTTATCTCTAGAGATCCAGCAGGTTCTGACACCTTTTCATAACTCTGCCCCAAGAGGAAACAAAAGCATTAATAGAGATGTTGAAAACATTCAATGTCCATTACTTAAGGAATCAAACCTGAAGCTATTAAGAATCAAAACCATAGCTAAATCAAAAGCAGAACTGTATTCAACATAGTCCCGGCATCATTCAGAAGTGAGCTGCTCATAGTAGAAGGAGAAGCCAAAGGTAGGAAAGCACAAAAATACAAAAGGAATAGACAGGAAATAGAGGGAGAAGCAAAGAGAAAAGAGGATCCAGAATCGGAAGACAATAGAGGGCGAGGGAGCTTATAGTAAGAGTTAGTCAGACTGACTAGAGAAGATAAAGAAGTGCAAAGAATTGCAAACTAAGAGTGCAACAATTTAGAGAAAGACAAAAGAGAAGGGAATTGCCATGCGGGATAGAAGATGGGAATGATATTAAGTAAAAAGAAAGGAAGCCATAGAAAGAGAGTAGTGTTAGAAACATTTAAGGCAAAGTAAAGCAAAGTGAAACAGCTGATAGATTAGGAAATGGATTAATGGTTGCACGATTATTTGAGCATTCATTTTGGAGCAATCATCTTATGGACAAAGTTCAGGTAAGAGTTAAATTTCTAATGACAAATTAAGTGGTGGGTATCTGTCTGCATCGTCTAATTGGCATATGCAAAGAGTGAAAAATCATTTCAAGATTAACATATAACTTATATAGAGGGCAATTGGGTGTCATCGTTTGTGACAATTTTGAAATTTATGACGCCTTACAATTTCATGCTTCAATCTTTTGAAAACTGTATCAATACAGTTGTGTTAGTGGATGAGTTTTCTAAGACTGCATCCAAGGTATTGCAGAAGATATGCATGAATTATTTCATATTCATTGGTTCTTCTTTAATTTCTTGAAAGATTTGAGTGACTCTTTTTAAAGTCTGTGCTTAGAAGTTTTATCAAAGTTCAACATTTTTCTATGAATGCTCTTTAAGCAACACTGTGATTAAATTGTGTTAAGAAAAATAAAGATCCACAAAGATAATTTGTAATTGCATAGAGCAAGAATGAAATTAACAGCGCAAAGAATGACTAATGAACTAGTGAAGGAAACATATGATTGGGAAAAGTGAAAAACAGATATAGCAGACAGGACAGTGAAAGAGGAAAGTAAGAAAGTTTAAGTAAAAATTAGGAATACTTCTACTTCTTCTATATTCAGATTCAGATTCAGACCTATTGTTAAAGATTTCTGAGAACTTCAATTCACACATGGAAGGCACAAAGCACAAAGAGAGACAACCATAAGGAATGGGGATATACTTTATTCCATTGAATTTCTGAGAAATGAGGAAAATATGATATGTGTCATAGTTGAAGGATTTAAAAAAAATTTTTTTTAGGATTTTTTTTTCAGCACAAAACAATTACCTGGTATGGGAAACAACTACACAGTGGGGACAATGTTACCACTGTGTGTGTGTGTGTGTGTGTGATGTTACCAGTGTGTGTGTGTGCACATGCATGCTGCACATGATTTATCTTTAATACCTAGATTCCTTATACAAGTTGAGCTTTAAGATTTAAAAAAAGAATAAGAGTTATAGGAGTAAAAATATAAAGTCAGACACATTGATGCATGCTGAAGACTACAGAGAAGGGCAAAAATAATTAAATATGGGGAGCAAGCATTCTGCCTGATAGGGGTAGAACATGATGAATTACTTTGATTGAAGCAAGGACCCTAAAAGCAGTTCAATTTAGACTGCTGGGGGTAGGAAAAAAGAAGAACATCAAGGAAAGTGTATTCTTAGAGTATTCTGAGTGCTCGCCCTGGCAAAAAAAGAGAAATTTTTTTTATTACGTGGAGTAAGTGGCTCAGTATTCCTGGCTTTTTTAGCCTAAAGTCTGATTTGGAATGATAAGATATGGAACATTTCAATTTTCACCCTGAAAAATGAAGGATGAGAGTTAATCAAGACAGCTTTTTAAAAAAAGAAATTATAAAATTGAGAAAATTAAAGATGTGTGCTCTCCACCTGGAATACTATGAGTTGTGTTTTTGTGGTCACATATAGAAAGATCAATATTTCAGATTAGGACTGACACATATTTTGGAATCTGAAGAAATCACAGGTGCAGGGTTTATTATGTAGGACTCGGAAAGGCGGAGAGAGTTCTAAAGTGTATGAGGCTGAGCATTTAAAGAACAAAGCAAGTGGAAAGGCTCTCAGGGCACTTACTTGGGCCACTCATTTGCCATCACAGTGATTCTGTGTGCTGTGGGCACAGCAGCACTACTCTAAAGGATTTCCAGGCCTGGGAATCTTTATGGAGGCAGATTGCTTCCCTTTCCTTCTGTGGGTTTAGCTGCTGGTCTCAGAGTCAACAGGTTTGTGCTTAACCCCTGCACCTCCAAGACTCCTTTCAGATAGCAATAGTTCTGCTAATTGCCAGCTGTATACATACATGTATGTATGAATGCATGCATAAATATAACCCTATTGTGAGAATTGTGCTGCCTATCAGGATGAGGATTTTAGATGAATAGAGTTTGCTTTGCAAAATAGCTAAAACTTTTGCAAGTATTTTGAATTTTATGAACTTGGTTTTCCCTTTTTCCATTTCTGCTTTTAATGGAATGGATTATTTACCTATGATGATTAAATATTTTTAAAATGGTGAATGTTATAAACTATCAAGTGAAAAAATGAGCAAAATAAATACAAACGGAAGTTATCTTGAGGTCTGGGGACAAATCCAGTTACACGGATGAAAGCACATCCTGGAGGCAATAGTGTATTTACACAAGAATATTACTTACTGAAAGCTTAAGGAAATCATTGGGTAATTACTCCAACTGTTCTCTGTTTTCACTTTACAATAAAACTTTTCTCCCTTAACCTTTTTTTGCTTAAATTTTTCAGTGTGCTTTTTGAAAATCCAACAATGTTTTTGCCAGAGATGACTAAATTTGTGTTGTTCAAATGTTTGTTCCTGATTTTCATTTTCTCTCTGTCAAAGGAGGAAAGATGCACCCTTTCCTGACTGCACTGCCTGCACTTACAAGGGACAGTTTTTTGGGCTAAGACAAAAATACCAGAGAAGAGTCTTCTCAGACTAAGACCATTATTTGTACAGCATCTCCAGGGACACCATGGTGGCCTGGAACAGCAGCGATGCTACAGACCCCATATTTATCCTGAGGGGTTTTCCTGGGCTGGAGCACATTCACTCTTGGCTCTCCATTCCGTTCTGTTTTGCATACTTCATAGCATTTATTGGTAATGTCACTATTCTTTCTGTCGTTTGGGTAGAATCTTCACTCCACCAGCCCATGTATTACTTTCTTTCCATTCTGGCGCTTACCGACCTGGGTATGTCGTTGTCTACACTTCCAACCATGCTTGCTGTACTGTGGTTGGAAGCTCACGAGATCCAGGCCAACGCTTGCTATGCTCAGCTCTTCTTCATCCACACCTTCACATTCCTGGAGTCTTCAGTCCTGCTGGCCATGGCCTTTGATCGCTTTGTGGCCATATGCCGTCCACTGCACTACTCCACCATCCTTACCAACAGTGTCATCTGCAAGATTGGCTTGGCTTGCTTGCTGCGGAGCATGGGCGTTGTACTGCCCACACCCGTGCTACTGAGACGCTACAACTACTGTCATATCAACGCCCTGTCCCACGCCTTCTGCTTGCACCAAGACGTCTTGAAATTAGCCTGTTCAGATGCGAGAGTCAACAGTATTTATGGACTGTGTGTAGTCATTGTCACACTGGGGGTGGATTCTGTCTTCATACTTCTTTCCTATGTCCTGATTCTGCATGCTGTGCTGGGCATTGCATCTCGGGAAGAGCGGCTAAAAGCACTGAACACCTGTGTGTCTCATATCTGCGTGGTGCTCATCTTCTTCGTGCCAGTCATTGGCGTATCGATGGTACATCGCTTTGGGAAGCATCTGTCTCCCACAGTTCATGTCCTCATGGCTGATATCTACCTGCTTCTTCCCCCAGTGCTTAACCCTGTTGTCTACAGTGTCAGAACAAAACAAATTCGTCTGGGAATTCTCCGGATGTTTGGAATAGGAAGGAGGCATTAAGTTATCTCAGCTATCAATCATCTAGTTTCCTTCTGAAAAACTTGGGCTACTCTTTCAGTATAGTGAGAACTAAAACATCTTGTGTTAAATGATCTGGTGGCAATTCATAATTCTATTTCTTGGATAGGCAATATTAGCTTTTTACCTTTTTGAAAATGAAGCTTGTTTTTGTCACACTGTGAAAATGGTTATAGCTCTATCTGTCCACAAGGACATTATGAGCCTGGAATGCATATAAAAGAGATTAAGGTAAAAAGCACTAATTAGATTGTGATTATTATTAAAGCTAATAATAGCATTATTTGTGAAATGTGATGACATTTACATTTTTCTCTTTTTATCCATCGCTCTTAATCTCATTTCTCTAATGTTTTCATTTTCCATGCTACAACATCAGAACTTTTCCTGCTCAGATTACTGACACTTTTATGGAAAGTTTGAAATTCAGATTACTAGCAGGCTTTGGATTATTGATAACTTCATATGCTAAATCCTTTACTCAACACTAAGAAAGATGTGTCTGTGACTCTGTTATTTCTTTGTAACGATACACCCTGCTGCCCAGCCCATTTTGACTCCTAACAATTTTGCAGCAATCTTATAGGGCAAAATAGAACTGCATCAATTAGTTTCCACAGACCTGTATGCTCCCTTCCTTTACCTTTAAACATTGAAATAAAACACCATAGTGACATCAGTAAATCTATCCATGTAAAATGTGTAGGCTACAGGACCAGTTTTCATCTCTTATTCTGAATAATAATGAATAGGAGTTGTGTACATTCTCCACTCTCATCTTTTAATAATACTTTATTTCTGGTTTATATGCCTGAATGATGGATTTCACAAGACATTGCATCTTTCATACACACACACACACACACACACATAACTATCCTCTTCATTAAGGTAATGTGCACACATGCTTCAATTTTTGGTGTTTTATTGACTTTCTTTTTAGCTGAGTTGCAAATTTCTTGAGTAGAATCCATTAAGGTTATGCTAGGCTCTCATTACAAGACTCAATGTGGGGTTCCTGAAAAAAATTATCTGGGCTCAGAAAATAATTGTAAATGCAAGGGTTATATTATTGCCTATTGATTCATCAAAAGTGAAAAATACTCATACACAAGGGGTGGGGAGAGAAATCATAGAGCCTGGGAAGGATAAACTATTGGGATTGATTAGTAATTTAAACTATGGAATGTAAAGTTTTTATAAATCTTCCCCTAAGTTACTATTAAACAAAGAAAGGATGATGAAGTGGAAGAAAGTTTATTGAGAAATATGAAACCCCTATTATGAGTGGTCATTTCAATACTGAGGATACGTAAAAAAGAAAATGTCTGATCTCCATGTTAAAAATAAACATTCAGAAGTAGAGATACACATGCTAACAATATTAATATAATATAGTATAAATTAATGTTATAATTCATATAGGTACATGTTACAATATTTTTGTTAACTATGATCAATTTTACTGGAGGATATAGGAATCAGGATGAAAACAATTGACACTTTAGTTGTTTCTTATGGTTCAACTTTTTTATCAGCGGGGCAGAGTGGGAAAGCAAAGTGTTCTGAAATTGCTTTATAATGGATGATGAAAACTCACTGTGTGCATATTTGTTTAAAATATATATTCACATGAGTATTTTGAAATTAGCTAATATGGAAGTATTTACACAACAAAGATCAGCAAACACTTCAAGGTAGAGATTTAACTTACGTATTTTATGTAGAGCTAGATGCCAAACATTGATTAGCACATTCGAGAAAGTTATTCCATGAAACAGTAGTACACATATGTGAAGGCAAAGTACCTAAAATGCAATGTTTTTACATATTCCAATCTCTAGGGTAAACGTAAGTCTTCCCTAATTATGTCATGTTACCCCAAATGATAAAGGACTCTGATATGTCAGGAGGGACTGGAGCTATACCATCCAGCTCTCCATTAAAAGGAAGAAGTTACTGCCTTCACCCTTGGGAGTTCTTTTTGTAACTTAAAAAAAATCATTTTATTGGGGGTCCATACAACAAGTAGCCATCTAGCACAGAAGCAACAAAGCCCACATGGAAGAAGCACATCAGCCTGTGTGACCATGAGGTTTTGAAGCGATCAGGTAACAGGCAACAAATAACTAAAAAAATATATTTTATATTTTAAATATATTATATATGAGGGGGAGTGAAGATTGGGGACTCAAGATCCATCTTCAGGGGAAATGACATCCCCTTACAGAATGGTCGTGAATAGGAGACAAGCCAGACAAGCACAATGTAGCAATGATGAAATAAGCAACTTTCCTCTAGTTCTAAAATGATTTCTCCCTCCGACTATCATGACCTAAATTCTACTTTACGAATCCGGTTAGACCAGAGGATGTACACTGGTAGAGATAGGAACTGAAAATGTGAGGAATCCAGGCCAGATGATCTATTTAGGACCTGTGGGGAGACTGGCGATACCAGGAGGATGGAGGGAAGGTGGAATAGAAAGAGGGAACCAATTATAAGGGTCTACATATAACCTCCTCCCTGGGATAAAGACAAAGGAAAGTGGGCTAAGAGAGATATCGAAACATTCGATATGGCAAAATAAAAATAATTTATAAATTATCAAGGGTTCATGAGGGACGGGGAGTGAAGAGAGAATGGAAAAAGGAGGAGCCAATACCAAGGGCTTAAGTAGAAAGAAAATGTTTTGAGAATGATGATGGCATCAAAGTTACAAACATTCTTTGCATACAATAGGTGCGTGTATGGATGGTAAAGATTTTTCAGTTGTTGACCCTTTCTAGGATTAACTCAGCTTCAGTTATCTATCATGCCCAAGACTTTGTCCATCCCGCTAGCTCTTATTGAATGACTTGTGCTATTGAATGACTTGTGCTGTACATACATAAAGGCAGTTTAGTCTAGAGCAGGGTGATGTGTTCCTGTGGGGAGAAGACCCCAGTGGGTACTTTCTGTTAATGAGTAAAAATAACGTGACAAGAGAATAGTACTACAGAGGAACAGGGAATTATTCAGGAAATAAAAAGAGAAACCTTGCCAGGGGATGTTTGTGGAACTCTAAAGCAATGCAATCAGGTCCCTTCTTGCAGTTTTCTAGGTCTAGATTTTTATATAATTTTATACGATATGGGAGCACTTGCAAGCAAAGCTTCTTAGAGGCCTTTTTTTTCTGAAAATAAGGAGGATATTTCCTGTGTGTGCACACATACAATTGTTCTCCAAATGTGAGTCAGTCGTGAAAATTTCTGGGACATTGAGCAGGACTCGTTATGGAAGGCTGTACTTGCCTAGGGTCCTTTCCTCTGTGAGCTGCCCACCTCTCCCCTCTAAATCGGACAATTAGCTGGGGTTTTGCTTGGGGACCCTTGGTTTCTTACAAAACATGTTAGAGACCTACGAGACAGTTTGTTCCAAGTAGTGGGTTTTCATACTCACATGTGGTCAGCATCCCTGATTGCCTGCAATTATCCCTTGTGTAAACTCTGAGACCATGTAGCAGGACCCTTCTGCCTCACTCCACCCCCAAATTCAGCTGAAGGATTTTATCTGCAGAGCTCCCTGTACTGCTTGTGGAGGCTGTTGTCAGATTTTCTTCACAGCTCAGTCCATTTGGGGTTTGGTTTAGTTCCTTTGTGAGTAAACTGCTTTCATGCTCTTTTTATTTTTTTAAATTTTTTGCATCACTGCCCTCTGGTGGTCGTGGGAACTACCCAGCACTGCTTCTGAGAGCAGCTGCTGGATTTGAACCACTAAGCCCTAAGGCCACAGTCCTGCATTCAACCACTTACGCCACCGGGGCTCAGCCCCTTTTCACCCTGTTTTTAAAGGGTGTTTGTTTCTTGTGCTCTCAATAAATATATCCCACATTAAATTTTATCATAGATTATGCTTCAAAAAACACTGGTTCTCAAAATACCTCTGATATGATTGAAGGGTAAAGTGAAACTTGCAACTTTCCTTTGCAGGTGTGCAGGTGAATGTAATACGATTAGAATACAAGAGAAGCCATGTTATTACAATTTTCTCACTCTGTGTTAGTTAGAAGAATAAATGCAATGCATTAGATTTTTTTGTTAGTTGTTGCTGAGTCCATTCCCACTCATGGAGACCATATGTAGGCAAAGCAGAATCACTCCAGGTTTCCAGGCTGGGACCTTTCACAAGTAGATTGTTAGGTGCTATTACGCAGGTTTGCATAACCAGACTTTCAGACAGAAGTTGAGTGTCTTCCTGTTTCCCCCGGAGTGGAAATAGCTTTGAGTGGAAATAGCTTTGTTACTCTAGGTCCTTTGTTAACACTTTGAACAGATGGACGGAAGGGTCTTGCAGGCTCTTATTGTGCCAACCTGGCCGATAAATACATGTGGGATTAGTTGGAAGGCAGAGAGATAAATGGCTTGGTGAGCCTTGCCTTTCTTGTTCTCTGGTCTCTTGCTCTTTGATGGTTGGACCAGTGTGTGGCTGCCTTAGCCAGTTCCCTACTTCACCTGGCAAGGCTCATCACTTGCGAGACATCCCTGAGGAGATCTATTTATGGTGCACATAGAGATGCATTTATCTTGAGAAATATCACTAATAAAAATTAGATGACTTCACTACTAAGGATAGATAAAGAGGCGTGGAAGAGCACCAGCAGAACTGTAAATTCCTGGATCTAGGCACCTGGATCTACCCTGATGCAGCCCTGGGTGTTGGAGCAGCCGCGTGGAGACCCCTGCCAGAGCTGAGATGCTGACACGCTCACTGATTTGGCTTTCCTCCTACAGTTGGCATCATTGTGCATGTTTTGTGAGTTTGAAGAGGATGTTGAACATATGGGCTAATTTTAAACTTTTGGGTTTGGACAGCACTGGGTTAGGATGCTTTCTTAATGTACACTTATCCTTTCTATAAAATTCTTTCTTATATACATAAATGAGTTTCTGTGGATTTGTTTCTCTAGTTTACCTAAACCAGTGGCGGGAAAACTGCAGCTTGCAAGCCATGTGTGATTCTTTCAGTGGGAACATGGGGCTTGGAAGTCACATTGAAAACATTTGAAGGTGATTATTTGAGATCATGGTGATTTCATTTGTTTGAAAAAACATATTTAAGGCTCTTAGGTGACTTCAAAGTTGTTAGGAAGGACAGGATTGGCTCTTGCATCTCAAGACTTTGCTGACTCCTGAGCTAGACTAGCACACTTGGTTAATTGAGAATAGCACGCTTTACACACTTCAGAGACCAAATTCTTGCTACGTGTTATTTGTGAAGGAGCCTCGGTATCACTTTGAGTTAAGTGTTGGTCTGCTACCTGAAAGGGCAATCACTCACACCTAGCAGGCAAAATGAGACTTTTCTGTCCCCAAGATTTATAGTCTTATAAATGCTACACAGCAGTTCTACTTTGTATTACAGGATTTCTCTGAGTCCATTCTGACTCAGAGAGCAACAATATGTCTGGTTATTCTCTATTAATTAGGTTTAAAGAGTTAGCTTTCATTGATGTCTTATTGGAAATGACTTGATCTAGAATTGAGGACTGCATTCTGGGATTGATGTATCTGAGAAGTATTTTGGTTGGTGCATATAGAGATGCTGACTAATTTTGTTATGAGTTATGAGGGAAAATAATTTATCTTGAGAAATATCACTAATAAAAATTAGATGACTTCACTACTAAGGATAGATAAAGAGGTGTGGAAGAGCACCAGCAGAACTGTAAATTCCTTCTTGAACAAAGCATGTTTTGTCAATGTCCTTGCACTCTCATATCTTGTATTTGTATCATTTGGGACTAAATAGACACAATGTCCTTTAGTATTGCACTCTTATGAAAAGCACCTTCCTTTTCCATATTTCCTTTGGGAATATGAGAGTCTGACTCTTCTTTATTCTGTTTCACCTTTGTCTTGTTAAAAATGTAACCTAAGCACACACACTACTGTTGAATCAATTCTGACTCAATGATCTTAGAGAATAGAATAGAACTTTGCAATATGATTTCCAATGTTATGATCTTTATTGAAACAGATTGCTGTATGTCTCTTGCTAAGTGGCTGTAGTGCTTGAACTACAAACTTCTAGGTTACCAGCCAAGTACCTAAATCCAGCACTATCAGGGCTTCTTTCCATGGTGTCAGCTCAGAATTTCCCTTTCAAAGATGAAATGATGCTCCAAAGAATCATACTTTTGGATCAGATTGAAAAGGACTTGTTGCTGGGGAATGATATGGAATGTTCACTTTCCTGTTGAGTGAATGATGAATATAACATATTGTGACTATAGAGTGTAATAAATAAATATGTCCCATATCATGATTGTTTGTGATTTTTATCATTAGCACTATGTTTAAGCATGTACTTTGCATCAATATATTTTCATTTTTATGTCACCTCAAAAAAGGTGTGCCTCATTATTCCTGCTAGATGAGAAAATATACTCTAAAGACTGATGAAATATCCCAACTTTACACATCCAATAACAGTGTATCTGTTTATTCAGAACATAAACATTTTCTTCTGCACTTTTCTGATGAAATAAGACTAGTGTTTTCTCTAACAAATAAGAAATATATCCCAGTTTCTGGTGCAAAGTGGACTGGATATAAACCCCTGTAGTCCCTGGTCAGGAGAGTTAACTCTGAGGGTAGTCACATAATTTATCCTCTCAGGAGGTTGTTTTGAGGCAAAATCCAGTCTTGAGGGAGCAGACTATTCAAGAGAGAACAGAGGGAGAGAGAGAGAGAGGGAGAGAGAGAGAGAGAGAGAGAGAGAGAGAGAGAGAGAGAGAGAGAGAGAGGTTAAAGCACAAAAGTACAGTGCAAATAAAGCTTCTCACTGGGTAGTCAAGGATGCTGAAAGCAAAAGGAGACCCATCTTGGCTCTGGAGACACTGAAGGAGAGACTGATGCTGCACTTAAGACCCCTAAGGATCTTTGAAGAACTAGCTCCCTTAAGAACAACTGTGCTTTTTTTCTAATTCTTTTCATTTCTTCAGTGGCTTCCACTACTTACAAGAAGTACCCAGTCTTGGACTGGAAAATCAGGCAACCAGCAGAAAGAGCAATGACTATCTGCCTGGGAGGATTTAGTTTTGCCTGAGGGAAGACTTGGTAATGAGAAGACTGGGTAAGGAAATGTATTTGAGAGCAGGTCATCTCTGAAGTACTATAAAGTGAGAAGTCAAGTCAAGGGGAAGGATTTATAGTTGTACATGTGAACTTAATACTCTAGGACTGATGGGAGGTACCTATTGCTGCTATTCCTCTAAATGAACTAAACTTGCATCCTCAAAGTCTGTTCAGAAGAATGTTGTTATCTAATTTATAGGTAGAGATAGTACCAATGATGAGAATCCACTGACAAATATCCTCTACCTTTGAAAACATTCCTCTCTGATATTTATTAAACTTTATTATGTTTAAAATTATGACAATCATATAATAATGTTGATGGTGGTTTGGGTTCCTCCTCTTTCTCTTTCTCATCTATAGCATAAACACTTCACAATGTTATGACCCAAGCAAGATGTTATGACCTAATCAAGATGATTCTTATGCGGACCCTTTAAAGTGAAAAGTAATAATTTGAGCATGCCAGACCACACCAGCCTTTACATCACTGTTGAAAATAGCTGATTTCTTTTAGATGTGGATGGCTTCAGTTTCTTAACATTGCTTCACAAAATCCATAGAATCTTCTATATTAGAAAATGTATAGATCACTTTAGATACTTTTTTTCTTGGATGCATTATTTACCAAAACACAAAACAAAGCAGTTGCCTTTTAGTAAATTCTGACTCACAGTGCTCACGCATGACAGAGTAGACCTGCTCACAGTGTGCCTCGCATTTCTCCAGTAGAAGGACTGATGGGCTCCAATAGAATGATTTTCACTAAGAAGCCATAATTGGTCTACTAGTTCTGGGTACTGCTTCTACAATTCTTCTTCTTCATTTATTCATAATAATCTCTGCCTCTTATACCCCCTACAGTCTAGTCCATCTATTCAGATAACTGGGCCTGAAGCACACAAAACTCTCTTATTTGTATACAACACACACACACACACACAACCATTGCTTTTTCTTTCTTCCCTTCTTTTTGCCTATGCAGATGTATTGATTTTAGACATGTGTCAAAAATGTTAGGATTAATTTTCCTTCTAGAAATCTATTTACGTAAACACCTCATATTTAGCATAGCTAAAGTGAATTAATTTTGTATCCAGGTTTTAAAAAATTTCAAACACAACCCCTGCATAATTTTGTTTGTGTCTTTCTTTAGGAAAAAAAGCAAAAATTTACCAAATAATTGAAATTATTTATTTCAGAATTGACATTATTCCATCCTGGATGCATTTTCTTTTCTAATTGCTAATACGTTATCATTGACCAATTTCTGTGGTATTTCCTTGTCCCTACATTATATATCTATTTTTCTTTCTTCACTCTCACTATTAACTTTGACTTTCTTTTTAAATTTTAATTATTGTAATAATCTACTAAAGAGATCCCCTCCTATCTGTAGTATCAATCTTAGACTATTCTTAACATTGGCTATCATTTGATATTAATATAATATAAATCTGGTCACTTTTTATTATAATGACTACCTTTGTACTCTGAGACTTAGTCCAATATATTTACATTGGGGCACATGGGTCTTTAGAAAATCTGGTTCCATTCTAATCTGCCTTTGCTTCATCAATCAGGAGCCACTCTACCCTATTACTTTGCAAAATTATATTTGCTTACAATTGATATTCTCATTAAACACCTTTGCCCATCTTGCTAGATATTAATCATCACTCAGCCAAGCCATTTGTTTCAATCTAGCTCATAAGTTTGTCTTTTGAGAGATATCTCATGAACAGTTAACAATCAATCTTTTCTAACTTCCATGAGTCAAATTAGTTTCCTATGAAGTATTTTTATAGAATCTTGTATAAAAACAATACTTTATATCAATGTAAGTTTTCTATAAAATGTAAGTTTTTATTATAGTTTTATTACAATATAATTATTTGAAGGCATTTCTTACACATTTCTGTACTTTCTAGTATTGCCTTATTTATTTTGACAAAATAGGTTCTCACTAAATGCTTGTGCAATAAATATAGGTTATTTCATAAATTATTAAATAAAGTGGTGAATATATATGATTATATATGATAATGGGTGAATTATTAAGCATAAGCATAGGTAAGCATAGATAAAAGCATTGCTTCCTGATATTGTGCTAACTTTTATCTTGTTCTATGTTCTTGTCTCACCATGTAGATTGATGTTGCCTTCATCAGCAACATGTCTGTTTTCAACAGCACTGGCCTTTATCCCCGCTTCCTCCTGACAGGCTTCTCAGGCCTTGAAAATGCATACAGTTTGATTTCCCTTCCTATCTTCTTGGTTTATGCCACATCTATCGCAGGGAACATCACCATCCTCTTTATCATCAGAACTGAGCCTTCCCTCCACCAACCTATGTACTACTTTCTGTCAATGCTGGCAATCACTGACTTGGGTCTATCCACTACTACCTTGCCTACCATGTTCAGTGTCTTCTGGTTCCATGCCCGGGATATTCCCTTCAATACCTGTCTAGTTCAAATGTACTTCATACATGTTTTCTCCATTATTGAATCAGCTGTATTGTTGGCTATGGCCTTTGATCGATTTGTAGCAATCAGAGAACCCCTGCGATATGCAACCATTCTAACCAATAATGTAATCATTGGCATTGGGTTATTAATTGCTGGAAGGGCTCTGGTTCTGGTTTTTCCAGCTTCCTTTCTCCTGAAGAGGCTTCAGTATCGTGCTGTCAATATTCTCTCCTATCCCTTCTGTCTACACCAGGACCTCATAAAAACAACAGTCTCTAGCCGCAGGATCAGCAGTATCTATGGCCTTATGGTGGTCATCTGTTCCATGGGACTTGATTCTGTGCTCCTCCTCCTCTCGTATCTCCTCATCCTTGGCACCGTGCTCAGTATAGCTTCCAAGTCAGAGAGAATCAAAGCCCTCAATACCTGCATATCCCACATCTGTGCTGTACTCACCTTTTATACACCTATGATTGGACTATCTATGATCCGCCGCTATGGGCAAAATGCTTCTCCAATTGTCCATGTACTCATGGCCAACGTCTACTTGTTGGTTCCACCCCTCATGAACCCTATTGTTTATAGTGTCAAGACCAAGCAGATTCGTGACAGAATCCTTAAAAAGTTCAAGAAACAGAAAGTGTAGCTAAAAGAAACCCTATGAAGCAATTTTTGTTCCCTGCCCATTATATTTTTGAGATACTTACAGTGATCTAATATTGATGCAAGATATTAACAATATCTTACCTTTAAAATACTGATCCAAATCTCAGCAATACTAAATTTAGGTGAATTCTGTTTATATTAAGAATCATAAAAGAATTTTGAATTAAATACTGAGGGTGACTGCCCAGCATTATGGAATATCAATGTTGCTGAATTTTACATGGAAAAAAGATTGAAATACAAGGTTCTGTTTTTTTCATATTTTATCATAATAAAAATAAATCCTACCTTTTCACTATAGAGGTAAAATAAGTTTTGTTTTGTTTTATATTTATGTTTACATGCTACACAATATGATAATTGCAACCAGAGAATTCCATGGATCCTTCTTTACAACCAATAGTAAATGTGAAACCCAAAGTGTTGAACTAGCAAGCTAACAGAAACTATTGGTCATAAGTTATGAAGGACTTCAAGGTATAGGAAGAATTATAGTTTCAGGAGACTATAGAATTTATATATAATTTATAGTCTGAATCAATACTTCTCCAAAATATTGTCCTTAATTTGAAATATTATATTATACACACATATGCACAAATATACCCTCCAGTCAAGGGGAAAAAGAAAATAAATAAGGTAAGAGAGAAAGTGATGAAAAATGGAATGAGAGAATCTCAGTACTCTTTCAGAAATATAAAAGGCACAATAATTGGAATGAAATTCATTGAAATAGTCTGATAGACTCTTAAAGAATTCAAAACAGTGATGCTTCTGTGTCTGGGAATTCACTGAAGCCTTTATAGTTTTTGCTTTATTTAAATTGATTTCTTTCTTTCTTTCCACCATCCCTCCCTCCCTCCCTCCCTCCCTCCCTCCATCCCTTTTTTCTCTCCTGCCTTCATAGAGGATAAGGTTTGTTTTTTTTTTAAACTTAAAGTCATCTTGGTTGTGTTCAGCTTTAAATTGTTTATTTTGTTTTAGATGAAAGCTTGCAGAGCAAGAAGTCTCTGAATTAATAACTTGTACATAAGTGTTTCATGCCATGAGTTGCATTCCCCAGAATGTATCAATATTCTATATCTGTCCTTGTTTCCCATTTTATCTATTAAAAATTTATGAGTTTGCTAAGCATAATGTTCTCTAGCTTTGTCCATGTCTCACTGTATTTAAGAGAGTGATCATTGTTTTGCATTGATACATACAATTTCATAATGTGAATATTCCATGGCTTGTTTTTTCATTCCTCTATAGTTTGAATTTTTAGTTATTTCCATATTCTTGTGTATTGGGGAAATTATTGCAATAAATATAGGTGTATGTCTGTCTGTCTATATTGTTTTCTTAATTTTTCTAGAGTATACCCAGAAGAGAGAACACTGGATTGTAGGGTACTTGGATTTGCATTTGTTTAAGAAAGATTTTTGGGGGGAGGGGAGAGGAAACAAAAGTATCATACTGATTTCCTTTATGGTTGTGGAATTCAACATTCCCATCACATACGTAAAGGCATTACTATCTTTGCACATCCTTTCTATCATTTTTTATTTCCTGTTTTGAGTTTTGCCAAAAATTTCATTGTGAGGTTATTTCTTATTGTTGTTTTCACTTGTGCTTCCCTTATTGCTAATGATCACAAACATGATTTCATATGGTTGTTGGCTATCTGCATATATTCTTTGGTAAAGGATATATTTATGCATTGTCCCCAGTTTTGATTGGATCATTAGTATTTTTCTTGTTAAGATACATAGTTTTCTATAGGTTTTGGAGATTAGCCAAAATCTGATGAACTACTACTGAATATTTTTCCCAATCTGTGGATTTTCTGTTGACTCATATTTTACCTTTATAAAAATTTTTTTCTACTGAAAAATTCTTCATATATTACACAATTTAATAAATCAAACTAAGAAGAGTTGTGCACTCTTCACTGCAATTTCAGAATATTTTCTACTTCTACTCACTGCTGCTAGCTCCTGATTGTCCCTTAAACTCCCCTGCTATGATCTCTGCAATTATTAATCATTACTGCCTCTAGATTTATCCAACCTGGATCATAGAAAATCATACACACAGAAAATACAAATGAACAAGCAACAAACTAGCAACAATAATTATTGAATAGTGAATGGCTTAAATAAGGAAAGGCATCAGGGTTGAAATCCTGTGTGTCAAGGTTGTGTCCTCTTCCAAATTAATTCAGTATGAATGCTGAGCAAATAATCAGAGAATCTGAATTACACTATGAAGAAAGAATATGGTATCAGAATTGGAGGTAAGCTTATTAACAACCTGTGGTATACAGATGATAGAATCTTGCTTACTGAAATTGAGGAGAACTTGAAGCATTTGTTGATGAAAACCAAGATTACAGTCTTCAGTAAGGATTATAACTCAATGTAAAGAAAACCAAAATTCTCATAGCTGGACCAATTGTGACATCATGATAGAGAAAAGATTGAATTTGTCAAGAAATTTGTCTAACTTGGATTCACAATCCTCCTCATAGAAGAAGCAGATAAGAGGTGTTGGTTCAGGTAGACTAGAGAAACAAAACCACGGACACAGATATCTGTATAAGAAGGAGCTTTCTATACAAGAGCAATTGAATGTTGAGAGGACATCTCAGACCAGCCCAGATCAATTCCATAAGTCTGGTATTAGCCCATATGTATAAATTCTTTTTTAGACTCACGAAACACATGCAATGATGCCAAATACAGGATGATTGCACACCAGTGGGTGGAAAGTCTTGTGGATCCAGTGGTGGTGTGGTCTGGCATGGGTCTCCACATGGTTTGGCTAGCTCAGAGCACTACCATAGTTCCACGTACCTTGTAAGCTGCAATGTCTCCTAGGAAGAGAGCAGAGTGAGTGTGTGTGTCTCCCACGTCAAAGGAGAATAGTCTGAGTTCCCAGAATCTTCAGGAGTAGGCCGTCCTCACACAGTGGCCACATTGGCTATCGCCTGATCCGAATCCTCAAATTGACACCAGCTAATGTATCGACCACAGACCTCCTCTTGTCAATTTGACACTTTCACATAACTTTTTAGTCATATATAATTTTCAAACAAACCATAATAAACTCATATCTGCACCTAATAAAATAAATCTAAAATGTATGCAATTCAATATGTGCCACCCTTATTTGAAGTTGACATTCTATCAGTGAACAAATAAAAAATATTCTATACCATGTTTCTCCCAAAATAAGACCTACCCCAAAATAGTCCTAGCAGTTTCTAAGCATTTGCTCAATATAATCCATAACCCCCCAAAAAGACCTATTGATGGGTGGGACTATGCAGTGTATCTGTACAACCCATGCATTTTTTCGCAGAGCGGGGATGAAAATGGACAGCCCTTCTCATCTGTCCCACCGTGACCTATCTGAAGACTCTTGATATTGCAATAAACAAACCATTCAAAGAACATTTGCACATGGAGATTACTGACTACATTGAAAGTAGAAGGACAAGAAACTAGTGTGGAAACTATGTGAAACTTAGCCTGCAATAGGTGATGATTTGGGTGAAGAAGTTATGGGATAAAATCACTGACAGTGTTGCTGCCAATGCACCTGAGCAGATCACATGGATAAGAACTGCTCCTTTAATGAGCGCTCTATTGTTCAATATCAAGATTGGGACCAATCATTCAAAAGTAAATAGTGTTGCAGGAAATTCAGGAAGCAATTTGGGGCTTGGAGAATTGTGATGATGTTCCAGAAGAAGATGACTTAACTATATTTGAATAAATGCAGATTGTTGTACCATACTTAAAAAAAATAATGCATCCCCTGAAAATAAGCCCTAGAGTGTCCTTTTGAAGGAAAATAAATATAAGACCTTGTCTCATTTTCAGGGAAACATGGTACTTATGTGAACCCCATACACCTGAATCCTCTAATCCTATGAATATATTCCCTTACCTATGAAAATTTGTGAACCAGGCACTTCATACTTTCATCTGCTCCTTTTTGGGTATTCCATTTCTAGACTGCCTACTTAAATCAACCCAGTGCTCTGAGGAGGCAATCACAATCTTGATTGTGAAGAATCTTCATTCCAGTTGGAACCTTGTGAAATCCACATCCATAAGCACAGCCAAATCAGGGCAGACCATGCATAAAATCTGCAGCAATATGCAACAGTTCAAATATTTTCTTCAGCTGGTCAGGTTCTGGTTAACTCAAGGTGGGCTGCCTCACTTAGCCTCATCAGGGTGTCCATTGGTCACCTTGCCTTAGACGACAGGCCCTGTCACAAATTCTCAACAATCTTACCCCCGTTGTGCTAGCTCATGAACTTCAGATCCGTCAACACTCTCTCGTCTACTTCTCTAGTTCCCTTAAACCAGGTTCACGGGGTCAGCGGCCAGACTCAAGACCTCTCTCTATTGATGCTTTCTCCCACTTCCCCTCAACAAAAGGCACCTAGCAAGCATTTCTGGTGGCCACAGGCTCCCTTTATCAGTTCAGTCCTAGAGTGGAATTTTCTTCATGGTTCCAGAATTTTTTCCCAGCTTCTGACAAAAACCACTAGTTCAAGATTCGCAAAACAAAGGGTTCCACCTTCTTTAATCTGTCAACAGCTCACAGGCAAGTCTCTTGGAATTCAAATATCCTGAGTACTCCAAAGCACTGACTGGGGTTTATCTTTTCAGCATCTTCTTTGCAGGCATGCCCTAAAACCATTTCAAGATCCAAATTTTAATGGCTCAAGGCAGGTGGGTTTATAAGCTCTCTATTTTCATACTTCCTAGTAACCATTTCTATAAATCTTTATATGAACAATAATAAGTAGAAGAAATCAGTATAAAAAGTAGAATCAGTCACTAAAATAAATTCTTAAAACAGTCAAGTTCAATCCTTATCCATCCTATCAATCCTTATCTAAACTACTGATTAAATGATATGCAATTCGGCCTCTGGCAGCATCATAGCAGACCTAGGCTTTCTGCCAGACATTTTGACATTCTGTCAACCATTCTCTCTAACCACCATGGTCTCTGAGATATTCCAGGAGTGATTTCTACCCCTGAACTCAAAATGAGCATAAACAGCATTCATTTTTGGCATTTTACACAGTAAAAGACAAAGACTACAACCAATGAAAAAAATCAAAACTATAACTTCCAATGATCTTTCCAGAAAATAGTCCAGTATACTGTATTTACATATCTGACCTCTGGCTAGCCAAAGAAGAAAAACTAACATGAGGGAGAGGTCAAACAAGGAGCCACTGTCCACCTTTATCATTTTTCTTTCTAGCATTCCACTTGCAAAGTACCATAATGTGTTTGTCTGGATAGACTAAAGAAACAAATCCATAGACAGTGATATGTTTAGAAAGAGCTTTCTATACAAGAGCAATTGAATGCTGAGAAAACAACCTAGCCCAGTTTAGAACAAGTCATAAGTCCATAAGCCCATGCATGTATCTGATGCCAATGTACAAATTCCTCTTCAGGTTCATGATACACATGCAATGATGCCAAATGCAGGATGATAACAGGCCAGTGGGCGAAAAATTTTGTGGATACAATAGTGGTATAAGAATCATAGTGCTGGCAGGAGTCTCCCCATGGCTTCTCCAGGTCAGGGCATGCGTTATACAGTGTTCTCTAGATACCCAAAACAGGACATTTTTGATATACACATATACCCACATATATGAAAATATATACAGCATGAAGGAATATAACAGCTAATTAGTTCACAGAGCAGTACAGAGGGCTCAGTTCAACTCACTTCCATGGAACAATTAGTATAGTGGATGTCCTTCAATTCACAAGGGCTGTGGGGGGGACCCAAGGTCAAAGAATCAGACAGCTGAGTCTTCTGTGGGATAACGCAGACAGACTGGCCACAGGCAGCAAACAGCAGGGTGGGTCACCAACAGTCAGTAAGATGACAGGATGAGACAGTCTCATGCTCAAGCAATATATACACAAGTAGCTTGGCAGAGCAGATTCTGAAGGAACTCAGATTTAGTGACATGAGCCACAGGTAGTGAAACTCACAAATTGAGGCAGAGAACTAGGAAGCAAATGCTGGTCTGATTACCAAGAGCAAGAGAGAGAGGTGGAGCTTGCCGAGCCATTTATCTCTTTGCCTTCCAATCAAGCTGCAACTTTGCTAATCTCACATGTTCCTATTGGCTAGGTTGGCACAATATACCTACCTATCACAGAGAACTAACACAGTTCCTTGTGTGTTGTCAGCTGCAATGTCTCCCAAGGAGTAAGCAGAGAGAGGGTGTTTTTGTTTTGCTGTTTTTCTGTTTTGCCATGATGGAGGACTATAGGAGTTCCCAGAATCCTCAAGAGAAGGTCATGCCCACCCAGAAATCTCAGTGACTATCTCCTGATTGACAGGCTAGGCTCCACCCCTTCATCTGAATCCTCAGTTTGATTGCAGATTATGCAACTACCCTGCAAGGATAAATCAACACATTGCATCAGATGAATCTGCTTCATAAGACGTCTTTAAAGTGTTGAAAAGCAAGGATGTTACTTTGAGAACTGAGGCACATCTGAGCCAAGGCATGATATTTTCAATCACCTCATATACCTGTGAAAATTGGACATTGAATAAGGAAGACTGAAAAATAATTAATGAATTTGAACCACAGTACTGGTGAAGAGTATTGAAAATATCGGAGGCTGTCAAAAAAGCAAAAAGACAGTCTTGACAAAAGTACAAGAGAGTGCTCTTTAGAGGGAAGGATGCTGAGACTTTTTCTTATGTAATTTGGATATGTCTTACGCTCTTTGGACAGGACCCAGTCCTTGGAAAGGACATGATGTTAGGTTAAGTAGAGGGGCAGTGAAAACAAAAGGAAGACCTTTGAGAAGCTGCACTGACACACTGGCTGCAACAAAAGGTCCAGCAGAAGAAACACTGTGAGGATATCCAGGACTGAGTGGTGCTCCATTTTGTTGTATGTAGTACATTGGGTACTAACTCCAAACTAACTTGAGGGTATCTAACAATCTAAATGCAGCATTGGTATTTCCACGTGACCATGATATTATCTGATGGTTTTATGAGGCTATTCAACCTAAGGTTCTTTTTTTTTGGCATCACCGCCCTCTGGTGGTGGGAGTAGGAGGCCCAGCCTTTGCTCCTGTGGATCCGCTGCTGGAATGGAACCTCCATCCCAGTGGGCCACAGTCCGGCACGCAACCACTACGCCACCGGGGCTCAGCCCTTCAACCTAAGGTTCTTCAAGTAATCCATCTTGAGCTGTTCGGCCC